>VUQI01027085.1:0-14811 GCA_015106735.1 Paratilapia polleni
CATTTTTGTCTTAACCATTTACTCATTGTTCTTCATAATATGAGTGATAACTGACTTTATGACACCCGTTTCCTCTGCGTATTTTGTCATTTCCTCTCGGGCTCGTTCCTCCTTCAGCTGCTTCTGGAGCTCCTCGATCTTCTTGCGTTCAGCCTCATGTTTCTGCTCGGCTTTCCAGACGCGCTCAATGTTTTTCATAGTCTGGGGGTGCCAGCTCTTTTTCAAGTTCTGGTAGAAAACAAGTTAAAACATTCAGCTGCTGCATCCGTGAAAACGATCAGGTGATTCCCTCAGAGGACAACAACTATTAAAGTCTTTAATGGAGCCAATTCGTAATTTTATTTATTTCACTCCACTGTGATGATTTAATTGTGTGACTTGACAGCAACATTTATAATTCTTCATGTCTTCAAGTATATTAGGCACAGAAATAAGTAATTGAAATATTTATAAAAGGCCTCTAATCTCTCAAAATTCACTCATATATTTATAATCCTCAGCCAGTTTAGCTAAAGTGCTTTTAAATGTAAGGACAGGGAGACTTGAGTTAAAGGAAATACTGCCGAACTTCACTATTCTTCTTAGTAATTATTAAGAGCTTTAAATTCATGTTGTAAAAGCTCTAAATATGTGTGTGTATGATATTTAAGTAAGCATCTTTAACCTAAACCATATTCTCCATGGACTCTGGTATTAACATTTTCTCTCCCCGGCGCATGCGCCCCTAGTTCAGACTTACCAGATCGCCGCCTCCCATCTTGAAAAATGTGTCTTTTCAGACCCAACAAGAAACGAAAATGGGCAAATTTGACCGTCAGCGAGTGAAGATAGAACCACGAAAGTTTTACACCAGCTGGAAAATGGAGCCAGCGACGCTTCTGTGTGACGCGTTTTGTGTATTTCCGGTTTTTGTGTTTCGTCTTCCGGTTTAAACTCATGGTGCTTTCAGAGGTCCTCGATAAACTCCGTTCTGAAGATGTCTTCAGTGGAAAGCGTGGACTGCATAAAAAAAATGTATTATAATTATATATATATGCTTTATTAAATTATACATATATGTTTATATACTGTATGTACATTATTGTGTAAATGATATGACTATAAAAGACATATACAGTCTGTGGTTGAAATAAGAACTCATTCTAAAAAACAAGCTTTTATGAATATTGATTAGTTTTATAAACACCATCAATGTAATTTGCCAGGTAATAAGCCTATATAGCCTATACATTCCCGCCCTGATTTCTGCCTGTTAAGTGTTATGTACTTATACTTACACTGACATCTTAGAACCGCATGTTGTCCCTGAATGCAACACTTTCAGAGGGTTTATTTGGCTCCTTTAGCTTTTCATCCTTAGGCGCATCTCACAAAGATTTACGGTGTAAATATGACTGACTCAAACCTCAGACTAATAAAATATCTTATCAAAAGGTGAGTTTAAACAAAAAATTTATATCCTGCTCAAAAACAATTTTTTTAACCAGTCATCAGCATCCAAATCGAGAGTTCTTCAAATAACCATTTCCACCGAAAACAAAATAAATTCGTGCAGGAATGGACGACTTAGTCAGATATTTGGTTTTTCAATACTATAGTAGGAAAATTACTTTTTTTTTTTTCAAATTAATGTTTGCCTTAGTTTGTTTGTTATTTTTTAAAATTTTATTTCTTTTAATTGAAAAATATTCTTTAAACTGTGGTGCACATCTTATGTGGCCAAACAACCGTTTGCCATTCTCCACTTAATTTAAAATATTATACCCCCATTGGCCACTTTGTTAGGTACACCTTGCTAGTACCACGTTGGACCCCGTTTGGCCTTCAGAACTGCTTTAATTCTTCATCTTCATTCTTCAGCAAGGTGCTGGAAACATTCCTCAGAGATTTTGGTCCACATTGATGTGATAGCATCACACAGGTGCTGCAGATTTGTTGGATGCACATCCATGATGAGAATCTCCTGTTCCTCCACATCCCAAAGGTGCTCTATTGGTTTGAGATGTGGTGACTGTGGAGGCCATTTGAGTACAGTAAACTCATTGTCATGTTCAACAAACCAGTTTGAGAGGATTTGAGCTTTGTGACATGGTGTGTTATCCTGCTGGAAGCAGACATCAGAAGATGGTACACTGTGGTCATAAAGGGATGGACATGGTCAGAAACAATACTCAGGTAGGCTGTGGAGTTTAAACGATGCTCAGTTGGTACTAAAGAGCCCAAAGTGTGCCAAGAGAATATCAAGGTTCAACGTGTTGTATGCTCAGAGATGCTCTTCTGCATACTTTGGTTGTAACAAGTGATTATTTAAAGTACTGTTGCCTTCCTATCACCTTGAAGCAGTCTGACCATTCTAATCTGACCTTTGGCATCAACAAGGCATTTTCACCCAGAGAACTGCTGCTCACTGGATATCTTCCCTTTTTCTGACCATCCTCTGTAAACCCTAGAGATGGTTGTGTGGGAAAATCCCCACATAGATCAGCAGTTTCTGAAATACTCAGACCAGCTTGTCTAAGCACTAAAAACCACAGCACGTTCAAAGTCACTTAAATCACCTTTCTTCCTCATTCTGATCCTCAGTTTGAACTTCAGCAGGTTGTCTTCACCATGTCTACATGCCTAAATGCATGGAGTTGCTGTCATGTGATTGACTGATTAGATATTTACATTAACAAATAGTTGAACTGGTGTATCTAATGAAGTGGCTGGTGAGCATTTTCATTTTTGTTTTTGTCATTTGTACTTTTGCTCTTATTTTCTGAGTGAAAATTAAAATGAAAAGAAATTCAGAAATTCTGTAAATAAAAGTTAAACATGGACACAGCATATATACATATATCTTTATTTAATAAAGGGCAATAATAGATTAAATACAAGTTATTACACCAAGATATTTAACTTATTAAAAGTTTTTGAACTCATTTTATTACAGTCTCCACAACTATTACATTTACTACAGCAACCAATTCAAAAAGTTGTCCATAAAAAGAAATACCATAAGCCTATCTATAAGGACATCAGAAATTATTATTAACAATAATAATGATAATAGTCAATACACAATAATTGACTAATGTTTAAGCACTGTCTTCCATTTGTTCTCTTCTATACATCAATACAGCAACTGTGAGCCTCCAATAATTCAAGCTCTCTAATATATAAAAATCTGCCTAACGTCTGTGACGGTTTACATACATCCTAAAAGTGTTTTATACTGTAAAGCTGCTCGCACTGCTTGCTACACAACTATCAATCATACAATATTGATTATGAAAGTTAACTACCTAAAACAAGTATCCTAACCGCTTTCTGCTGCTGGTCTGCTAACACAGCGTTTCTCTGCATGTTAACGCTCCTGAGAAGGAGTTGAATGGTACTCGTGTACTCGTGTTTTTTTCTTAAATGATGTGTCTCTGAACATGGGGAAAAAAAAACTGCAGCAGCTCTTTTTAAAATCATAATGGGGCTGATCATGTTTGGATGAACTGTAGGGCACTTAATTTAATGATAGGTCTGCTGATATAATTGATGACAGCTTGAATATTTTGAGCCATTTTGACATTTTTTTGACATATTTATGACATGAACATCAAAAGCAAAATTGGGGGGCTTTGTTGTTCGGCCTTTAGGCTGGCAGGTAGTAACCATGAAGCAGTGTGAAACTGGGTCCATAGGATCTATTATTTCCACCTTGCTCATTCATTTTTTTTAATGTTAGCAGGCACGCAATGTATTCTGGTAGTGTCAGTTTGCGTTCTGAGAGATGGTGCGCTGTGTTGGCTGCTCCTTATTTGCATAAAGTTCCCAAACAAGTAACCCTGTTGGTCCAGTTTGAAATCTAGTAACAGAAAGCCCACAAGAGGTGTATTATTGTGTGTTTGTAGCAAGATGAAAAGGTGAGCACCTGTCAACTATCTACCGTAACTCTGCCTAGAAGCTTGCTCATCAAACGTCCAATGCTGGGAAGTGGCACCAGTCCTCAGTGCCAAAATCTCGCTGTGGGCTCATACCATAAAACGTCACGCCCTTCTGATTACTGCCATGTAGGATTTAACCGCACTGACACAGATTTGTGTAAACAAGCAAAGAGGGGTCCCCTGATATCCATCAAGGTGGAATCTCTGTGTAAAAGAGAACGCCGAAGTGACGAAAACTGCAGTTCCTCTAATGTCCACTTGAGGCTGGCACCAAAAATGAGTCAGTCCCCATAGACTCCCATATTAAAATGTCCAACTTTACAGCAGAAATGAACAAGTTTACAGCCTGCTACCAAAAAAACCCCCAACAAAAACACAAAAAACAAAAAAACAAAGGCTTTGGCCTATATGAATAGTTTATCCCCTCATAACAACTCTGAGTGGGGTGAATTTTTTTATAACTCATCCACCTGGATAATTGAGTTTGGGGTGTGGCCTCATTGATTGATGGGTGAGTGTTAGATAACTTTGCACTCCAGCCTTTGATTAATATAAGGTTACTTCTGGCTCCAAAAAACAAACAAACAAACAAACAAAAAACCACCTTGGTGGTGACCGAAATGCTAAAGTTGAAACTTTGCATGCGGAGTCAAAAACCAATGTGTTGTTACAGTGCCTACGTCTATCTTTATACGGTCTATGGTAAAACAAAAATAAAAACAAACAAAAACCAAAACCAAACAAAAGAAAAACAAAAAAAACCCCAAAATCACTCTTTTTAAGACTTAAAGGAGTACTATTTTAATTTTGGCCACTTGGGGGCAGCAGAAAAACCTGCAAACATGATACTGACATATTTTAAACCTGTACTTATCCAATCACACTCATTCTAGTATTTTTAGAATTATACACTATATTCATAAAAGTATTGGGACACACCTCTGAATCTTTGAATTCAGGTGTTTTCAATTCCATTGCTACTGGTGTATAAAATCAAGCACCTAACCACGCAGTCTGCCTTTACAAACATTTGTGAAAGAATGGGTCACTCTAACGAGCCCAATGAATTCGAGTGTAGTTCTGTAATAGGATGCCAAGTCAAGTGAGTTTGTGTAATTTCTTCCCCCAATAGATATTCCACGATCAGCTGTAAGTATTATTGCAAAGTGGAAGCGTTTAGGAACCACAGCAACTCAACCACATAAAGTTACAGAACGGGGTCGCCGAGTGGTGAGGTGTATAGTGCGTAAAAGTTTCCAACACTCTGCTGACTCAACAACTGCAACGCTCCAGACCTCCTCTGGCATTAACATCAGCACAAAAACTGTGCGCCAGGAACTTGATGGCATGGGTTTCCATGGCCGAACAGCTCCTGCAGGTGTGATGTGTAGGTGGTCCAAATACTTTTGTCTTGAATATATTTAGATTGGTTTTAAGGACATTAGAAAAATATCAATTTTACAGTCACTGCTAAATGTTTTCTAGCTCTTTACTAACTTTTTCTGTCTGGTCTTTAGAGCAGTGAGCTGCTGCTGGAAGCCTGATTGATGGGTGAGGCTGAAACAAACGGTAAAGCTGAGAGCAGGTAAACCAAAACAATGAGCTAAAAGATGCTAAAATGTAGAGTACAGATGAGATGAATGAGTGGTGACTCATCTCTTCAAATGATCTCTTTCACATTACACGTTCGATCCATTGTTATTGTAAAAACTACATTTAAATGCAGCTTTTAATCTTGGGACTGCCTAGGGCTGTGGATTAACCTCTTAACATCCATCACTGGTGACCCAGTAAATGTTAGGACTAGGGTTTGGTTGTGTTTTAGCCACAATTAATGAAAAGGGATGAATGTTAACTTAACCCTACCCTTAACCCTAAATGGCAGATGTTAAACTACCTGATGGAGTGTTTCTCCTTGCAAGAGGTTTCAGTTAATGGCAGCAGCAGCCTGTCGTGTTGACAGGGCGGATCTGTGGAGCTGTGTTTGTCTTGCTGCCAGATGTGGCCGCTCTCATCGGCATGTCCCGACAGAAACCAGACTTCATTTCACCAGCCCACCACTGAGCCTCCATCCTCAGCGGCTCTGACTACGTTACAGTCTGTTGTGATTTGTGAGTTTTTCACATCTCTGTAGCAGTTTTCTGCTTTGTTGTGCTCCCACTTGAACACCTGTTCACATTCTCCTACTGTGTGTTTATTGTCTTTAATAAGTGCCACCAAACTACAGTGGTGACAGAAACACACCATTTTTGGTATATGCTAGCCATTGTAGTGCATCATTTTCTATATTATATTATATTATATTAAATTATATTAAATTATATTATATTATATTATCATCAACCTCCTTTTGGCCGTAGCACGATGTTAAAGTTGTATTTTCTTTGTATTATGGACCATTTTAATTACAGTCACACTCTTTGGTCTTATGTACTTGGATCCATCCAAATGGCTATGAACCTACATCATCTTCCAGTACAGTAGGCTACACACACACACACACATACAGCAACAGTCTTAAACATAAGGAAAATATCAATATTACTGTCTGCTTTCCTCAAAACTGGTAAGCGCAATGCTCTTCTCTTTCAGTTACACATTGGATTTGACTGATTTTACTGTAAACAAGCTAACAAACCACCTTCTGATGAACTCATCCCAGTGTCTTGGTCTCCTGGTAGCTGGAGCTCTAGCAGCAACTGAAGTCCAGCAACAAGCTGCAGCTTCAGCTCTGTTGCCTCCTTCACCACCTTTCACCTTTAGTAGTCACAGAGGAAAGGTTTACGCACAGGATCAGTACAATTCCTGCTTTTCAGTGTGCTGTAACATCACATTTATGTGATAAATTCACAGGACCACACATGCATATTTTTTGTTCCATCCAGTTTTCATCAGTAAAAGTGTGTTCGGACCTTCCTTCTACTCTCTAATCTATTGTGAAACTATGACACCTCTGTGACAGAGATGGTAAACCTTTAACTGAAAGTGGTGCAATTACCCCGACTGCCCCGTCACACTGGAGACAGAGGGGTCTGTCTCACACTTCAGCTTCAGCGGAGGATCTGTGCTGTCAGACACATTTGAGGATGACTGCGGCGGTGTAGGCGCATCAAAGCCCTTATCCCCCCTCCCATCTCCGTTAACCCTCTCCTCCCCTTGTCCTGGCGGGGACTCATGCGTGCGCATGTGCTTGGCCAGGTGGTCATTGCGCATGAACACTCTGGGACATAATGCGCAGCTGAACTTCTTGGCTCCGGTGTGCGTCTGTAGGTGGCGCTGCAGTTCATCAGAGCGTGTGAATCTCTTGCCGCAGAAGAGCCAGTTGCAGACGAATGGCCGGTCCCCGCTGTGCCACCGCAGGTGAGCCTTGAGATGGGAGGTCTTGGCATAGGCTTTGCCACAGCCGGGGATGTGGCAGTTGTGCATGTGCTTCCTCCTGCTGTCATCAGTGCTCTGGCCCATCTGCTCAGCGTGGACGCAGTTAGGGCAGCGGCACACGGCCTGGCTGCCGCCTCTGGAAGAAGAGCGGCGTTGGGGCTTGGGGCGAGCTGACACGGACGTCTCCTGAGGTTCCTCCATCGAGAAGGTTTCTTGCTGTAGCATTTCTGGGGCCAGCGGCTCCATCTTGAAGCCGTCCTGCGGGAAGAGGTGGGATGAGTGCGAGGCTGGAGCATGCTGAGCTGGGGGCAGAGTGCACAGCTGTGGGTCAGAGCCATAGGGGCCCAAAGAAGGCTGCAAACCCATGGAGCTCCCCGGACTCACTGAAGGCAGGCCGACTCCTTGACCTGTCTGTAGGTCTATCCAGCTACCTGGTTGCACATCTCTGTGAAGGTCCCACCAGGAAGGGATGTTCATATCTTCTGAGCTGCCACTAGGTGGTGCTGTCCGTAACCAGGGCTCGTATGGATGGGCCATGTGAGCAGCTCGTGCAGGTGCAAATCAGTGGATGAGGTCACCTGCTTAAAGTGTTGTTCAGTGTCTTTTGGATTACACTGAGAAGATTACCACATGGTAGGATGGTGACGCATTAAAAACCTGCAGAAAGAAAGAAAGAAAGAGCAGAGTGTTATGGAAGTACTGACGAGACCAAGTTTATTTTTCACGAGTTGGAGACGAAAAGTATGAAATATAGATACATTTATTATGGAAATACTTGATAGGAAGAAGGAAAAGTGTTTATTCTTCCACAGAGAGTTTTCTTATATCCTCCTAAAGATAAAGGAACGCACTATTAACAAGCAGCTATTCTGTGCTTGAACTCCTTCAAAGAGGCAAAACAAACAGACAGAAAACAGATCATCGTGCTCCAACAGGCCCCACCAGGTCTGACCTTTTCAGGCCTTCCCAAAATAGTGAGACCTCACCAAATATGTAGGGTTTAGCTCAAAAAAAAAAAAAAAAAAAAGAAAAACACTTTTTCTGACTCAGTTATATTTTCATATAATTTCTCTCTTCATCAAGAGTCTCCCAATTATTCTTATTTTAATTTGATATGTATTTGTGATGTAGAATGTCCAGTTTTGCCCTGTCACATAATATTAAAGAATCCTTCCAAAAATTCCTGGATCCGGATTTGAAAAGACACCAAAGGTTAATCACTTCTAAGCTGGGTCAAACCTCACTTCTGACAAAAAATTTAATGCGAAAAAACAAAACAAAAAACAAACAAAAAATAAATAAAAAAAGGAAAAATAAATAAGTACGAGTTGTCAGACATGAAGTCTCTAAAAATGCGGTTTAAGGAGGACGCGATTTAAAAGCAGACGGTCCCAGAGTTGAGCTGCCAGGCCAGCAACGCTTGATCACCCTCAGACCTTTACCTGGACTGGAACAGCTAACAAGTGTGACGCATCCCAAAACAAGTTGAAAAGAGACAACTTGGCTAGACAATGAAAAGCTGGCTGTTATGTGTTTACATTTTTTGAAACAACAGCTAGGTGTGAGGTAGACTACTGCTAAATCTTCACTTCTGAACCAAAGTCTTTTCTTAGACATTTTTCCAAGATCCTGAGAGACGAATGTTCTTTCACTTTTCAACATTTAGAAATAACTGGATGCCTTTTTCAAGACCATGACTGGCCGACCAGATATAGCTGAGAAAAACATTTGGCAGTTGGTGGGAACCCAGCAGAACAAAGAGGATGGTGAGGAATTAAGACTTCACTAATGAACTCAGGCCCTAAACTCAGGCCCCTAAAAAAGTAAAGTCTCGAAGTCATGAGCAGAATTTTAAAATGGACTGAAAAAGAAATTAGTAACCAGTGCAATGAGGCCAAAACTGGGGTGATGTAACAAGAGTGTGTGGTTTTTATTAGAAGTCTGGAGTGCAGAGTTTTGCACAATCTGAGCTACACTTAACAGCTAAACAAGGTGTTAAATAGGAAATAAAAGCATGAATAATTTCCTCTAACATTTTTTTGACCTTCAAAATATTCCTGAGTTGGTGGAATCATTTTTCTGTGTGTGTGTGTGTTTCTGAACCTCAGAGGAGCTGACATTCAGGCCTAAATCTGCCTGTCTACAACATTTAAATAACCAACCCTAAACACACCTCCTTCGTTGCTATGGATACTGCGCTTCTCACGCTGCATGGCCGTGGAGACAGAAGAGAGGGGAGGGGGCAGACGTGTCCAGGCAGAGGCCTGCTACGTGCATCTGCTGCCAGGTACTTCCCATGGAGGACGGTCAAAGACAAGCGCAAAGAAAACAACATCATCGGCCTGCACAGAGGCAGCGGCGGGGGGAGGATAATGATGGTTAGATGGGGGGAGGGACGAGAGCGAAGGGGAGTGTTGACAGGAGAGCAGTTTGGTAAAGGAAGAAGTTCCAGGGAGGTATGGCTGCAGGCCAAAGTCTATTTGTACGTCTCTGAGGTTTGTGGAGATGAAACCTGGCAGACAGGAGAACCAGTTTTTTTTATGAATCACACATGATTTACAACAACAGCCCTCCAGATGAGACCCATAAAACGCCCTGCCCCTTACACACCGGAGGCAGAAAGCGTCAACAGTTGCAGACCGATGGCATTCATGAGCCTGAGAATGGGAGTCAACGATAACATGAGAACAATTACTTTACGTGTGCAATCACGGGCACACGCACTGAAATAGCATCCTGTGCCCAACACACGCCAGGAATGTACACCGCAACAGCGCCAGTGGGACGGGCTCAGATTGCCAGGTGACACAAAGCTTATTAAAAAGGTGGACAATTCTGTGGAAGATTTGACAAGAAGCTACCAGCCTCCGAGGCTTGTCCTTGGCCCAAAACAATCTTGTTGACTTCCACTAACCTCCACCCACCCCAACCCAACCTCGAACATCTGCAATTATCTTTACAGCAGGAAACAATAAAGTAGTCTGAAGCTTTAGTGGCTGGTATCTCAGTCTGGAGATCACTTGGTGTGATACCATGTCTGACAGTTGTCTGGAAACAAGAGATCAAGCTTCAGCGGAACACAGACATCCTGTCCGATGTTATAGGTCCATTAACGGCTGGTGGACCTTGCATGAGATGTAGCAAGCAGGTGATGTTCAAGCAGACTGACAGTGAAGTATCCCCTCAGTCACACCAAGAAGCAATTGTCCATGGACTTTGTTTTCTGGTTGGCCAGTTCTAAGCCTTTACAAAGATGTCCTTTTACATCTAAATTTGGTTGAAAAGTCGTCTTCTCAGGCTCTTATAAAGACTTGAATTCAACCTAATTTCAACCACCAAGCAATTTTCTGATGATTAGAAGTCTAGTTGTACAGTCATTAAGGCTTAGCTACACTTGGCTGTATTTTCAAAAATGAAAACACATCTGTATTCATTTTTTTAATACAATATTTTATTAACATTTTATTTGTTGTGAAGCACTTGTGATCAGACAGCCACACAACATCTAATCCAGGTACACAGACTAGTTTTACAGGACAGCAATTTAAAAAAAATGTATATAAATAAACCATTTTAATGCCATGTATGCCACCTATTTACATGTAAACTATGCTTGTGTTTCATTGTATGTTGCATAGTGAGCTAATTTCCTCTAGACGGTAAAAGCTTATTGTTTCCACATGATAGGGTGACACAGTGGCCTGGTGGTTAGCAGAGGCACCTCACAGCAGCAAGGTTCAGGGTTTGAATCCGCTGGTCCTCTGAGGAGTTTGCAGAGTGGTTGAGTCATCTTAAGATGCATTTTTTTTTTCAGTCTTCAGTCAAATTTAGACATAAACAAACATCTTTTTCTGGACATCTCTTTGACGACCTGAGAAGACGGTTTTCCAGCTTTCACTTCTCAAACAAATCTCAGCGTTAGATGTCTGGCGAACTCATCCTTCTTGGGTTGGGCCTGTTAGCTGTTCTGGGGTCCAGGTACAGGTCAAAGTGTGATCGAGCATTTTACTTTCCTTCTTGCCTGAAAACCAGTCGTGCATGTTTATTTTTCTTTTGTCTTTACTTTTATATATGATTACTTAATTCAGTGTGTTTTACCTTCCACCAAAGAGTTCATGTGATTGGTTCAGTTTGTTTGTTAGCAGGATTACTCAAGAAATTATAAACGGACTAGCATTACAATTTTACCAAAGGTGGAGCTTGGCCTGACTTTAGAGTGATTAATTTTGGGAGTCTGGATCCAGAACTGGATCCAGGACTTTTCACAAACATATCAAAAGTGATAAAGGGACGTTTTTTTATAGACATCTTTTCAATGACCAAAAGGAGACAACTTTAAGCACTTACGAACCAAATCTCAATGTCTTTTAGACATCTTAAAATATCTTTCCACTGTCTTTTCTCCAAGTTTTTGCTGTGTGTGGTAGATTCCAATTTTTGGGTCACTACAGCCAAACCAAGTGGATTACACTTACTTCTCAAACGTTGAGCCAAAGCCACTCAGAGATGCTTTCTTGTTTCAGTGAAATCGTAAAGCAATTAGTTTGGAATTCCCAAATGAAAGGTCTGTCGTTAAAGGTCCAGCTGATTTATTTCCCATCGGCCTGGAGCCAGAGCTACCTACTGCTCTGTAATTTTTTGAGAATGTGACATGGCGGCATGGCGGCATGGTCCCCCCCGGATGTGTTCTTACTGACATAAACAAACCAGGAGAGCCATTTGCTAAAGTGCTGGGAATGCTGTGGGCTCCTAAGAGGAACAGCTGGCATGGGGAGGGAAAGAGAGGGGCCCTGGGGGGAGGATGGCTCAGAGCAATGACAGAACTTTGGTCATAAAACCTGCCCAACCAAGACCCAGCACAGCCCCCAGTTTACGAGTCTGCCATCGAGAAAGAAGAGGCCCAGTGAGGCAGTGACGAGGAAGAAAGAACTTGTTACTGTTAGTCCATCAACTGGTGATTTTCAAAATAAAATCAGTAACTATTCTCAAATCATTTGTATTCAGAAACCTAAAAATTAAGCCAACATGCTAGTTAAATGAAAAGTCAACACATCGGTTTAACTATCAGTCTATCGTCACATTTAACAAAAATGCTTTTAAAACAGTAAAGTTGGCACTCCAAAAGGACTAGTTTGGGTCAGACAACATTTACAAGTAGTTTGCTTTAACCTGTTTGAAGTACATGATGGATGGAGCGGAGCGCAGCATGGTGGCAGGGGTCATGTGACAGAAAAATGTACAAATGACGAGCTTCAAACATTTTTAGACTTTACGTAGCGGCTATTTGTGAGAAAATGCCATCCGTAAAAAAGAATACATAAAACAAACACTAAAAACTCCTGTAGTGACCACAGTCTGAGTCTGAACTGTAAAAAATAAAATCTGGTGGTCCTTGTAAACTATTTTCTTCCATAGAGTACAGGTCCAATTAACTGAATGACTAACCTGCTTGTTTACACAGTTACACCAAAAGTCAACAAATTCTGAAGTCAGTTAATTTACAGGTCCAGTTTTTCGGTCAGCCCATCGTCTCATCTCAGCCCAGATGTGGGTGACATAGGTAAAATAGTCACTGTCTTCACTCCAAAAAGACCTGTGTGGGTCAGATGGCACTTAGTTTGTTTTAACCTGTTTGAAAAACAAGATGGACGGACTGGCGCCCACAGTAATGACGAGTCTTTTTGTCAAAATTGAACATTTCTGACCTTTGGTACATGATAGAGTTTTAGGCATCAGTACAAAAAGATGTTAAAGCAAACATTTAAAAGTCCTGTAGTGACCAAAGTCTGACTCCACACCTGTGGAAAATCTGTTGGTCCTTTTAAACTCTCATCTCATCCCAGATGTAGAATAAAGCAGTTAAAACAGTCACATTTTCTACACTCCAAAAAGACTAGTGTAGAAGTAGTTTGTTTTAACCTGCTTGAAGTACACGATGAGTGGAGAGGAGCCCATTTTTGTGGCAGGAGTCACATCTGTTTTCGTAACAGGGAATAAAATGTGAGCTTCAAACACATTTCTATGAAAATCGAGCATTTCTGAACTCTGCGGAGTCATCATATGTGAGAAAATGTTTGGCAGCAGTAGAGAAACAGATTAAAACAAAAGTTTAAAAACTGCTTCAGTGAAAAAAGTCTGACTTCAGACAAAAGTGAAAAATCCGGTGGCCTTTGAACCATTTCCTGATGTAATTTACAGGTTCAGTTTAACTATTGTCAGTCTACTGTCCCATATTATCAGAAATGTAGAACAACGCAGGTAAAACAGTAACGTTTGCACTCCAAAAACACTAGCTTGGTTCAGATGGCATTTACAAGTAGTTTGTTTCAACCTGCATAAAGTGCATGGCGGGTGGAGTGGAGCGCACCTTTATGGCAGAGGTCACGTTGATAGAAGAATATATGAATCACAAGCTTCAAAATCGAACATTTCTGACCTTTGCAGAGTGGCCTTAGGTGAGAAAATGATTGGCAGTAGTAGAAGAAGATGTTAAAACAGGCATTAAAAACTCCTGTAGTGATCACAGTCTGACTCCTGAATCCAGTGGGCCTTTTAAACTGTTTTCTTCCATAAATTACAGGTCCAGTTTAACTGCAGCCCAGATGTAGAACAATGTAGTTAAAACAGTAACGTTGACACCTCAAAAAGTCAAATGGCATTTAGAAGCAGTTTGTTTTAACCTGTTTGAAATACATAATGGTTGGAGAGGCGACCACCTTTGTGGCAGGAGTCACGTCTGTTGTCAGAGGAGGGAATAAAATACGAGCTTCAAACACATTTCTCTCAACATCAGACATTTCTGAGCTTTGCAGAGTGGCCATATGTGAGAAAATGTTTGCCATCTGTACAAAGAGATGTTACAACAATCATTAAAAACTCCCGTAGTGACCACAGTCTGAGATGATTTGCACACCTGAGTGAAGGATTAAGTCAGTGACATGCAAGGCTTGAGATGTAGAACTAATCTTTGCGGATCTTTTCCTCTGCGCTTTAACTGTATGATTAATTACAGATAGTTTAGACAAGGCTGACAGCTTTACATGTGAGACACTGATTCATACTTAGTTGCGCAAAATGAATTCTCTGCTGCATTTTTTACCACAGACGTTCTTGTGAGAGAGCACTTTTTGGAGCTTTTCGATCGTAAATCCGTATCACAGTGGATCTGCAGCGTTTTTAGAGTGAGTCACTCTACTAGGAGTGCAAAGGTATTTTATGCTGATTTTGTCACACTTTATGGCCAAAATACCAAAAATATAGAAAACATGTTTTCTTTTTCTCAGATGCTCACAGTCACACGTTGTCCTTCAGTAGAAACTTTTCTTTATACACTTTAAATATTTTATTATTAAATAGGAAAAAGAATTACAAATATTAGGACCTGTTTTCCGGGTTTTTGTGTACAACAAAATTTAATCAAATGCGGTGCAATTTCTAGTACTTTACTTAAGTTTTCCCCCTCCCTTTTGTTAGGACTAATTATATATATATATATATATATATATATATATAT
>VUQI01027088.1:7482-49157 GCA_015106735.1 Paratilapia polleni
ACACCATGTTGTATGGCTGGAACTTTGAGGACAACTGTAACAGTGGGTAAATCCCAAAAAATAACACACACAGTCTGTTAAAAAGGAGCACTGAAAGCCCTGTACTTTGGACTAGCCCAATTTCAAAGTGATGTAATACACACACAGCACAAATAGCAACTAGATGAAGGGCTGTGGCCATGACCTATGTGTCTAGGGAGCTCATTTTCATAGTAACTAAACACCAATGTAATGTCTTCCCTGGGGTGAATGAATCCAGAGTACTAGCCATCTAATAAAAGGGATAAGGACAGGCAAATATGCAGGACAGGAAATAATATTAGGTTTGTAAAATGAAAGAAGAAAAAAAAAAACCAAAGGGGGGAAAAAACAAACAAACGCACACACACACAAACCTGTACTGCTGACCTCTTTAATTCACCCTGAACTCAATTTCATCTGTCAGTAATAAATGTATTAAGGATGTTCTAGGAGATACATTTGTTGAAATATAAAGGAGAATCTGCTTTGTGAATCAGTGTATTTTTTTATAGAGTTGATAAAAGCTTCTCTTTGAGCATTAATCTGTTAGTGCAGTGCACTGCTTCTAATAAATGAAACTGCATTTAACCTCCTGAGCCTCCTATATTCCGACATCAAATAAAATACCATTTCCAACAAAATGTCATTATCATGGATTGAAAACATATCGGAGTATGAACATTTACTATGATTCATTTAAGTTCAATTACCCCTCAAGAGGACAGCCAGAAGAACTGAGCTGTAGACGCCCATGTAAGACTGGTTTTAGGCCTGTGGTGTGTTAACTGATAAGCAGGCAGAGCATGTCCAGCCTGTGGGCCAGCTGGCAGGGCTCTAGTGTTTGTGTTGTGCTAGTTGGGATGTCAGGGCTATTGTGGGATGAAGGGGGCTGAAGAGGCTACAGGAGCACCAGGCCTCCCTCAGACTTGGCTGCTCTGACTAAATGGACCAGATCAATCACATTGGACGGCCTTGTGACAGTGAGTTAAGGTTCTGTGGCACGGCACAGCGTTTTTGGACACAACGGCCCTCGGCAAGGCTAGCTGGCTGGCTGGCAAACACACGCAAGCGTTCCTTTCACTTTCCTTGGGCTCACCAAACAGATGGCAATGGCAAGGACGGAGGCGGCTAGCCTGCCGTCAATCCCAAGCCCCCATTCATCCAGAGACAAGTGATGAAATCAGGGTGTGGTAGATGTGGAGAAGGATAAAGTGCATGGTGTGGATGGAGGACGGACTTGTGTCAGCCAGGCCTGGACTGAATCACACACAGCTGGGCAGGGCCAGCCTGGCCAGAGGCTGGATCTATGAGGCATGGCGCTGGCTAGTGGTTTGGGGATACAGTGGCAATGGAAGTCCCAGACAGTGGTGCAGTATGGTAACATGTCTGAGCTCTGCCTGGCATCACATCTGTCAGAATGTGTGTGTGTGTGTGTGTGTGTGTGTGTGTGTGTGGGCGTGTGGGTGTGTGGGTGGGTGTATGGGCTTGCATATATGTGTGTGGTTGTCCCATGAGTTTATGCCAGCCCTGTGTTTGGTGGCATCCAGAGATGGAGCAGGGCTAGCCTCATGCTGAGGCACACAAGAGGCAGAGCTGGAGGAAAATATGACCTACATTGACATAAGGGAGAGAGAAATCTTAGCTTTCACAATGTACACAGAAGCAGTCTGAATATTTATGTGTCCAGTATACAATTACACAACATGCACAATTTTATCTCAGATATTCTTCATATAAAATATTGAGTGGCATACATTTTTCCCCAAATTACTTTCTATAGACAGCTTTTCTGAACAGTTGTTTTTTAAATCCGATTCATCAGTAATGTCAGTTCCTAGGATTGGTAAATGATACATAATGAAGAGTGTGATTTGATATCCTGATTATTTCAAGTGTCTGAAGACCCACCAAACTATATGGTTTACGTATAGTCTATGAACCAGTCTAAAAGAATGTAGTTATACCAGATTGTATCCCCTGGTAAGTAGCCTGGCAGAGCTTGCAATCCATACAGTTTTAGGGCATGTATAAAGAGCCACAAGCATCTTATTCCTAATCCACATTTGATCTGATTCTTTATTGTGTTTCAAAAACAGTGGGGAGGGGTACTAGCATGTCACACTGCTTTGTTTACTCGCTGACAATGAATCCTCCCACATACTTCTATGCAAGTGAGTGTGAATATGTGTATTTTCTTTTAACTTCAGAAACCAAATTTCTCCCACATTAGAGGTTTCTGTGAAAAATGTTTTATTCATTCAATTTTCTGTAATACTGTTGTCAGAATTGGTTTATAATTATGATTCAATCCATGTGCATCAGGAGAATCCTCCTATTTGTAATTCCTTTCAATGTGTAGTACATCTCTTTGAAATCGTTATGCAGACTGAAATGAATGCCATTACAAAATGATTTTAAGCCATGAACAGTGGTGATGACACTGAATCCTGGTAATAATATTGGCCTTTGACATAAAAATTTCAACTGGTGTTTTGAAGAAAGAAGTAGCCAGAAAAGAAGGCAAAAAGATCAGAAGTGTAGAAAATGAAAAGAAATAACATAATAGTGCTTACATAGTTTGTTCCTTTATTGTAATTGCAATACACATTAGCTCTTTTAGATCTAATCCCCATTTTCTTTATACTTCTCCCTGCCCTAATTTAAAATTAAGTTGAGATTTTACAGAAAAGTATTGCAACTCATCTCATTCAATAAACTTGGAAGATGCCCAGTACAAACCAAAGGGTTCTATGACATATTACAAATATTTTTCAGAACATTCACGGCTGCCTGCGTCTCGCCATGCTCTGGACACTGTAACTAATTGGAGATCCTTTTTTGTTATCACTCCTCTCTTGGTGGTTGAAATGTAAACAGGGTGTTATGAAAGTGCCCTTATGGGGTGGGGGAAGCAAGCGAGGCCACTGTGGCACTTACACGGCATGCCTTATAAATAAGTAATGGTACTGGACGTGTAGCGGTTAGTCATAGAGGAGGAAGGTCCGCGCATCAGCCCCACCTCTGTTTGCCTTGTACATATTTCATAAGATGCTGGGTTGGAGAGAAGTTGGAGGTTGTGGGGTATTTGGGAGGGTGGCTGAAATAAAAGGCAGCTCACACAGGCTCCTCTCTGTTCACTGTCATGGGTCTGTTACTATTAATAATACCAAGTGTCCTCTCTCTCCACTGATACAAGTTCATGGTGTTTTTCTCCTCCCTGCTTTCCTGTATTTGACAACAAAATAGAGCCAGCTGCCGCTGTGCCCACAGAGACCCAGGGAGAACACAGTACAGGTTGCACAGTGTTAGTTTTAACAATTAAAGCAAACTTTCCCTTACAGTGTCCAGATGACTATTTCCTTCAGGGTTCTGATCAAAGTTGGCATGGAAAGACACACACATGAGCATTTATATTAAACCGCCATAAATGTGTTCTATGGTGTCTGCTAAGTATCACTTAGCATGTCCAATCAGTGTTTTTTGTTTTAAATAATTTTATTTGTTTATTTTATTTGGTAACTGATCTTTGGTTACAGTGGTCTGTACTGCTTAACTGAAACTGTAGAGGCTAATCTCTATTCAGTACCTCTCCACTGCCTAATATGGGGCTGCAAGAGAAGAACCAGCTTGTGACGGTAGCTAATGATTCCCCACCAATCAATGACCTTTATGTCTTTGTGATCATGTAATGGAGGTCATGTCATCTGAATAGCTCAGGATCCATCTACTGTTTGCTCACTGCTCAAGCAACACCTTGAATTATTGATTGGAGGCATGGAAGAAGTCCTTCAGAACAATATTATCCACGTAATGCCTAAAAGAACATCACAGACACAAGCAAAAGTGGAACTGCAATAATTAAGTGTCCTCTCTGTGAAAGTAAGGTATTGAAAGATCGTGCCACCAATTCACACAGTTTGACAGCTTTAGGTCTAATTAGTTACCTCTGGCACATTGATTGAGACACATAATTACAGGAAAATAAAACAAACAAACAAAAAAAAAATACACCTAGTTATAAAGCTATTAGTTATTAAATAACCAAACAAAAATTACAGTCTCATGCATGAGACTTGGAAAAGGAGCCCATGCTTAGCTTCTCATGTTTTACCTACCAGTAAGACGAATAACTGTTCTGATCAATAAGAGACAAAAGTATGCTCTTTTATAAATGAGCTTGAATAATGCTGAGGACAGTATTTCCACCAAGTGACGCAGAGGAAGCATGAACATCCAACATATCTTAAAAAAAAAAACACATAAAGTGCTCATCTAGGCCAAATTTTCAAAATCACGGGGGAAATTTGGTATATATGAGAACCCATGTTTCCTTTCCTTTCTTCAGCATTCACCTAGGTTACATTCACACAAATGCATTTTCCTTTAATAAACAAGAGTTTTTAAAAAGACAAGCTTTTTAGCACAATACCACCATTATTGTGCAGAGGTTTGGTTGTTGTAGAAAATACCATGGAGAAAGAAAAGCAATGACAAAAAGACTAGAAATTTCTTTGCTGGATCTGATGACAAACAGGAATTGTTACTGAAGGTAACACATGAGTATAAGACACCCATGGTGGTGGAAAACATTGACATAAGTTAAAACAAAGTTTTGGCTTAACTTTGGTGATGGAAAACTCTGCCCTTCCAAACTAAAACACAATCATGGATGTTTTTCAAACTAACTCTTTGTCAGCAGCATTTCCAAAGATCTATGTTTTAAAGGTCTTGGAGTGGTGGAGATGAGTGCACACTAGGCTTAAATGTAGTAAAGGTTAAACCTTTGAAAAGGTCTTTAACCTCCAGTGATCAAACTAAATCTGGACAGCAGATAGATAGATAACTAGCTAGCTAGCTAGCTAGATAGATAGATGTGTGTTTAAAATAAATAAAGACTACCTAACCTGTTGCCAGGTTACTGCTAGTCTGCAATCTCTTCCTCTCAAGGTGGAACAAAGACAGAACAGATATGTAGCAGTCTCAGCAGCACACCTCTAAATATAAAGTCTTGAGGTCTTGTCTTTTTGCAGTGCTCTCCCTCCTCTTTTGAGAAGGTTAATGGGAAGTGATGGTCATGCGGTCTGTTGCTGCAGGCAAGTAAGCCTCAGGCCATCACACTTTGGACTATCCTTTGTGTGTGTGTGTGTGTGTGTGTGTGTTTGTCTGGGTATGTGTGATTGACCAGTATATGGCCAGTGTGGAGTTCAAACCTCCTTTAGGGACAAAAGGCTAAGTAAATTAGGGAACCTGCAATATATTTCACAAATTACAAAGTTGTTGCATGAAACTGAGATTATTCCTTCCTTTTACTTTCCTCGTGAGTTCGTGGGTCATGTGAGGACAGCCTATTCATTCACTCTCTGCTTAGAGAATTGAAAATCATATGTTTGTGCAATGCTGAACTAAAGTACAATACAAGTGTATCAACTGTATTATGTTAGGACATAATGTCACCAGAAGTGCTAGTAAAGTGAAGTTCTATGAAACTTAATGTATGCTGATACTGTGTGGTACCTAGTGTTGAGTTATATGGGTCAGACATTGTGCTCCTGGGGGCCAATTCCAGCCTGCAGCTGAGGGATTTGGCTGAGTCAGCATCTGTAGTATACTCTCTGGGACCAGGATGCAGCACTGTGTTCCGCTGTGACTAGGCAACCAGCCTCAATGTTATGTGCACACATGCAACTGCTGTGCTTCTCTCTAATTTAAGTCCGGCTGTGTCCCACTTTTACCTCATGCAGTCAGGACATTGCAACTATACTTCATTCAGTAACTTGTACTAAGAAAACAACACTACATCCTCCTTTCTTCACTTGCTGCATTGTTGTATGGCTACCTTTTTCTGTTAATCCTACTATTTATGTTATTGGAATTTGCATGAAAGTTTAATTGCTATATGGATAGTCAGATCTTATGTGTGTATCTATCTATCTATCTGTCTATCTATCTATCTATAGATAGATAGATAAAGAGAGAGAGAGAGAGATAGAGAGACAGATTTTTTTGTCATGACTAATGCATAATAATGATGTAAAAAAAAAATTATTACAGATACAGCAGAACATTAAGTTAAACATTAAACATTAAATTATACAGCAAAAAGAGGAGAATAAATTAAACCTCTTTAGTTCCCACAGATCAAATGAAGGTCATTGTCCTGTGGAACCAAAGACTTGAAAGGTGTTGACCAGGGCTCATATATAGAGCTCAATTCTTAATGCTGCAGATGACAGGGGACTGAGTTGTTAGGGTGATGCAAATGGATATATTGTGTTCAGTAGTTTGCCCTGCCAACCATGTGATGAATAATAAAGTTTTATTCATTTTCTCCATCTCTGGTTCCGTGCGATGAAACCTCTGACTGACTTTCCTTCATTTCTTCTTTATGATAGTATACATGCAGGTGTCAGGGAAGTCCAGAAAATGGGGGCTGTTCAAAGCAGTGGTGGTAGCTGTTTCCTAGATATCAACAACATTATTGTAAGGGCAGCTTGCATGGAAATCATATTGTCTATTTAAAGCAGGATTAACTGCTGCTTGGCTCAACTTGTCAAAAACCATATTAAAACTGACTGATATACAGGTACCTTGGAAACAGTGCCATGTACAGAAATTATAAACACAAATTAACATCTTTACTATATTAAAATCCATTAGCATTACAGGTTCAAAAATAACCTTGTGATGTTCTACTGGTCACAGCAATGGTGGAATCTTCTCATCTATATATGCTTGTGATCAGATGGGGTCATAATACAGATATTATTTTCCTTTAAAAGGTTACTGTGGATATAAGGCTATTACTTAATCGCTCAGCTTGTGGCATTTGGAGCCACCACTGGCTCCCTCTATAATTACTCAATTCCAACACTTCCAACCATTGCTCTTGTTCAGCTGTGATTTGAATAATTGTACAGTGAACCATTTCTGGACTCAGTGGAGTGCCTTGGATATTGTTAGGGGTCATTGTGATTATGAGGTAGTGAGTAATTGTGGGAGCTTTTGGAGTCAATTGGGGTTGATAGCACTGGCTCTCACTGGACATCTGCCTCTTTTGCTGAATCAACACATTGGTTACGATGTATATGATGAAGTTATTGGTTTATAGTTCATGGCTAGTCTTACACTTGTACAGTTTTCTAACACATCCACAAACAGCCTTTGAAACTCTAAACCTGACAATGATAGTCATTATTGGGTACAAAGCAAACACACATGCTATCAGTGTCACACATTATTTTGAGTGCACAGGTGTCTTCACAATAAAAAGTATGGATACACAAAGTGCACTATAAATACCTGGATGGTGTACTCATAATCAGGGTGCAATTTGTGAGAGAAACCGGGGTGGGGAGGTGGGGATGTTTTTCTTTTTCTTTATTTTTTTTTCCCATTAAAATATGAATAAAAGAGTATATAGGAGCCAGAGTGTTCCTATATACTCTGAAGCCTGTTAGAGTATGTATTACTGCTGCCAATGTAACATTTATAAAATAATTATGAACTTCAACTAAACAAGTTCAGAACTTAAAAATGTAACTACAGCTTTACAAGAATATTGTATTTTTTTAATTAATATGCGCAATATTCTCACTTTCATATTTTCTTCTTCAGACACAGGTGATCCAGCGGTTTAACACACCAGAATTAAATACACCTTGCACTTAACACTATTTAGCCATCTGCAATTTAACTTCAATATTAAATATAAAATATTCTCAAATTGCTAGAGCACCAATTAAAAAAGAATACAGAATCTGCTTTGATGACCAACTTTTTCTGCTTTGTTGTTGAGTGTTATCTGCAAATCTCTGGGCAGGAAAGGAGACAACCCTTTTCCATTTACAACAGCAGACTTTTGGAGTGTGAGAGTCAATAAATATGTAAAAAAGAAAAAAAAAGACTGCTCTGTAATGTGTTTTACAGCATCCAGGACTGCAAGCTCTATCTTGTGAATGTTGCAGTGTATGACGGTCAGGTTATGGCTGATCTTTTCACACAATAGAGGCCCATCCCAGCTGCTGTGATGGGCCTCTCTATTGGCCTATCACAACAGCTGCACTATCAGTTGCAAAGCCAACAAACCGTGCGCGTACCATTTTTTCAGAAAACCCTTCATAGCAAGGTTTTCTAACTGTGGAATGTGAGACAGCAGCCCTGGCGCATAAATTTATTTCAACATGTTGAAATAAGAAGCTACACAACTCACCTTTGCAGGGAATTCTGATGTAAAAGATCAGGCATGTTTCACACTCATTAGGAATGTTTCTAGGATTTTTTGTGAGTGTCTTGTAAAATCTGATACTCTGAATCCTTTTCATTTCTCTTTTATTTAGATAGCAGTAGTTTTCACACTGAAACAGTGGTGCTTGGTAGCTTAATGAAGAGTTGGAATGGAATGGGATTGAATCTGCCTGCACAGTGTTATCTCTAAAGATAACACTATGGGTAAAAACCCCTCTCTGCGGGCTGTCCGAACAGAAACGTGTATGCAGATAGACACATTTGCAGGATCATAAATTATGTTTAACACTGTGCAGGTGGATGCACAGTTGTGGGATTGCGAGCACTGAAAGTGCAAGTCAGTTTCTGATTTCTGATTGGATTCTTATGTGTTGATAGTTGTTGTAGACTGTTTCAAGATGCAGTGCTAAAAAGGCATGGGCAGCGACATGTAGACCGGAGGAGGGGGAAATCCCCACCCCGGGAAAACACAACCTGCTCATAATGGTCAAAAACTTGAGGGTGGAACACTGTACCCTACGCATCCTTAATGGTTGCTATCTTGGGAAGGGGAAGGACCTCATTTTCAGCCAGAAGGAGGAAAATATATTGCAGATGATGATGCCAGTGCTAGCTAGATAACTGTGGCAGATTTATTTTTTCAGGCTTGAAGTAAAATATCCTGTTTGTCTTCACTTCACTGTAGGAGTATTATGTGTAGTCAGAGGTGAAGTTGAAATGTTTACAAAATGCAGCAGCCAGTGCAATATTTGGAGTTAAATGTTGCTATTGTTTTCGAAATGGACAATTCTATCCTATTGAAATTCGCTTACTGTCCAAGTAAGTACTTATACGTAGTGTACTACACTGAAGTATACTAATGGAAGTAATTGAACTGAAACACCAGATAGACTCAGTCCCTCTCTTGAATGCACACACTTAGTGGGAGGAAAAAAATACACTATATATCTTTTTCAGTTGAGGAGTGTGCTTTAGTTCACAATGTGATGAAGTGCTTTAAGACAACAGCGAGCAGCAGCATTTCATTACATTTCATTTACAACTGCTGCTCCATCAACATGCCTTTATGGGCCCCAGAACTCCTTTTTTGTGGGTTTACTATTGCATACTCTTGTTCATATGTATGTGCCAACAGCTCACATTTCAGAGGCTGTCCGCTTTTACAGTAACTCCTGATGACAATGCTGTGGTACACACATTACATATGCATTTTTTTCCAGCTCTCTTCACAGGAATAACAATTTGTTTCACCAAACATAAACACGATACCATAATAAATGCTCATTATAAGGCGACCAGATTCGTTTTGTCTGTAACAGGAGAAAATTCTTAGGAGATTTAACTTGACAGCTCCTTTACAAGGATAAACATTTTTCTCTGATGCATTGCTGAGTTTTTATTTGTGGCATCTGCTGTTCTGTTTCATTGAACTACTGAATGGAAAAATACACTTACATTATATCCTTCACCTTTGATGAGAAATGAGTCACTAAGCACTTCAATTCAATTCATTCCCTATGGTTAAATTTTGGACTAGTCTGACACTGGGTGATATAGTGGATCCATTAAATGGTCACATCTCCTTTGCATTGTAGATACAGTATATACAGCATGCATAGCTACTTGGTAGGTGACTTATGATATGACTAACTAGACTGAATGAAACTAGTTTGGATATAGTAAGTGTTAAATTGTCTCAACAGACTTGGATGTATTTAGTGGATTTGAAATCAAAGAAAACTGCTCTTTCCTTTTGTACCCCTTCTGTGCCTTTCTCTTCCTCTAAGCCCTTGGTAGTCCTCAGCAGACAAGAGCAAGAGACCACTCACTGTTAATGCTCTTCAATGGAGAATTTATTTTAGCTGGGATACAGTGCATCATGGCAAAGGGAAGACTTCCTGACCCACAATCCGCTTTAGCTCAGACCAAGGGCACAGTGAGTTACGGCTCCCCACAGCATGGTGTCACAGTGAAAAGCATGGGATAGGAGAGGTCTGGGGAACAGCGAGGCACATGGCAATTGATTTCTCCTTGGGGGAATCCAACACATACACTGTCATCACCTTATGATTCCTCTCTTCCACCTCTCTCTGCCCTCTATCGCACTCTTTTTGTCCTCACTCTCAATCTATTTATTTATACACGCTTTCTTTTTTCTTTCATCTTACTAAAGCCCACCTGCAAGTCTCAGATCTGGAGGGGTCACTCCACAGTATCTTCTTCCATGAATCCACTGGACAGAGCTTTGTGACTCGGGCCTGACCTAGCCCTAATTAAACACAATTAGATAAATCCCATGGACTCTGGTCTAATCCTCTGGTCTGTAGTGGGAGCAAAAGGGAGCACAAGCAAAAGAGATAGTTCAGGGAAGGAGGGAGACTTGGCAGGAGGAGGGACAACCCATCCCTGCAGAACAAAGCCAAGCAGAGAGTCTAATATATCAAACACATGGATTAGTGGTTAGCTGGGGGAACTGGGGCTGAGAGAGCCTGAGGTTTCCAGCTTTCTTGGAGGGTCTGCCTTGGTCTAGTAAAAAAGCGGGAGCCCTAGTTAGTCTTATGGGAAGCCAAAATCCTTTTCTAAATGTCTAAATTAACAACTGTATAAGGATGAGTAAATATGTCATAATTCACTTGAGGGAGTGAGATGGTGTCTCTTTCCTTCTTTCTTTCTTTCTTCTTCTTTGATAGAGGTGGAACATGAAAAAAGCAGCAAATAAGAAAAAAACCTAGAAGAGGCTTTTTTTTTCAGTAATAGAAATATCAATGCATTTCTTCTTTTCTATGTAGGGTTACAACAGTCCTCGCTTTTTTATTATTGTCTTTTGTATTTCGAAACATGCTCAAACACAGCTGTCTTTGGATAAGCATTTCAACTCTGACACAACTTGGTTATTCTGAACAATGTGTTATCAAAATTTTCACATGGAAGGTAACAGTCGGCCTGTTTCATGCGATCATCTTCCCACCTCTCGTATTGTTTTACAAAGGCTGCAATATTTTCATAACCATGGAAAGATAATCTTGCACTTGACTCCCAGTATTGAGTCATTTCAACAGACCCACTTTTTGGCCATGTATTATTCACGGGTATTCAAGCCCCACTCTGGCCCAGAGAGGAAGTGCTCTCTCCCAGTCTCCGTCACAGGATATCAGCCTCTAATTCATTATTCAACATGCTGGAGCAGGGCCACTCAGTCTAACTCACTGAGATGCTGCTTGGACAGCAGAGGATAATGTGGGAGCACACAGGCTGCTCTGAGGCCTCCAATGATTCCTTCCCTTTGCTCTCTTTTTCTTTGCTTTTTATTTTCTACATGGACCAATGGATGGATGGATGAATGGATGGATGGATGGAGTTGCATTACATGTTTCTGATCTAGTCACAGATTTTACGCTGGGCGGTGCCAAGCAATCAGAGTTGTTTACTCACCTGATCATGACAACTATGATGCCATTAGTGACTCTGATGATAATAACGATGCAGCTGTGGCTGCTCCTGCGTAAAATGATAACAATGATGGCAGTGATGATAATAATAATAACAGCAATATTAACTAGTGAAAAAAGTTATAATTTATATATAAGCAGTAAAATATTTTCATTTTACTCCTACGTGTTTACTTCTTCTGCATCTGCAAAGTCATTTATCCGTATATAATTAGCAACAATACTTTTTGATAGGAATTTGCACTTAAAGATTATGTCCTTTCTTTCAGTTCGCTGAAGTTTGAATAATTAAATATTTATTTTATGTCTCCATATGTCAGGCAGCAATTGAGCAAAAATGCCATTGTTTTACTACTGTTGTTATTTGTCAGGGATGTAGTATATCAATATGTAACCATAATGTGTAATATAACATCTACGATATGATTAAAAAAAATTGTTAATGAAATGTATCATCACCTGAGGAACAGAGGGTTACAAAGACTTCTGAAGTAGGAAAAAGATAAAAATCTCATATTGTACTCAGATATCATTATAACTAGAGTCTGTGCAAGGAGAGAGAAAAAATAATTTCTTACATTTCATGTATAACTTAGTTCACTGAGTTGGTTCATCAAACCATGAAGTGTCACCAGGCAGACCCCATACATGTTATAGCACAAATTCTTCAGAGAAGTAAATGCATTTTCCTTTCAGAAACAAGCTACAGCAATTCCTAACATGCAATTCCTCTTTTGAGAATATTTAACCTTGTTAAACAGTAACACTGCCCAATCTTACAGTGAATTTTCTAAACACTGCTGTTCTCTTTTTTTTGTCCTATTCTTTCAATATTAAACTACTTTCTCACTGTCATACAAATGCTCATTGGAAAAGCAATATTGCAACAAATAGACAGTAGTCTGATAGACTAGTCTGATAGTAAATAAATAAAGTCCCCGATTTAAAACATTGACTTAAAAAAAAAGAGTTTCCAATCCAAATATATAGCAGTGGAGTAGAGAAACGTGGTTAAAGGGTCACATTTGAGGACTTGGAAGATGATGAATCAGTGTAAATCAGGTCAGTGCAATGGAGGTCTTGGGAGGTAGACAACAGGGAGTTTCTGGTTTTGGGTCAGCTAGCTGTGGACCAGTGGGGAAACAACTAACTGTCATTGATTTCCACCCTTCCATCCTGAGATTTTCCTGTCTTGGTTTGCTCCAGTGCACCCCCTCACCATCACCTCCCTCAACTGCTATAGTGTAACCACTTTCAACTAAAGCTGTAAAGCCTGGTCTTATTTCATGAGTTGTAGTGGGCATAGCAGTAGCACATGTTTTTCTCAGCTATGCTCTCAGCTCTTCCTTGGTATAACAAACTATCAAGCAACACAAGATAAAGAGAGTGAGTACATAAACCTATTTAAGAAAAAATGACTTAAATTGAGATAAAAACAAGCACTGATGCAAAAGTAAGGTCAAGTTTTGGAAAAGTAATTAGCAGCTTTTTTTTTTTTTATCCTGTAGACAACCGGTTAGAGCAAAGCCTGAGAGCTAGTTAAAATCACTGACTTTTTGTGTATGATATTATATCATATTTTCCAACTTTTCAAAAAAAAAGAAAGAAAAAGAAACCATATTTGAACACATTAGTGACTCAGTGTCTGAGTTTTGAGCCAGTGTTTGCAACAGGATAGCCTAGTATAGCCTACAAACGTTGATGCAAAACCTTTTCTGTGTCTTAACAAGCCCACATATGACTAGTTATGTTCTGTTATGCCTTGACATCTGTCTCAGGACATCATTCAGCATTGGAGAAAACCCACTGTACATTTTTTTTTTTCTTTTTGTCATTCAAAGTGAAATCTTGCAACCTAGGGTAAATTGCTTTTACTGGGGACTTGAAAGGCAGTTCGGTTCAACTCAGCTGAGTTCAGTTCAATTCAATTCAAAGCATTAATTCACAATAACGGTTATCTCAGGGCACATTACATGGTAAAGACATAGAATATTCTTTCTCTGAGTAAGCACTTGGCAGCACTAGGAGGAGGGCAAGTTAGCCCTGCTTGCTAATTTTTCATGAATTCACACTCCACACTATCTTTTTGGAATGTTATACTATCACCTGAAGAGCTATTAGCAACTTCTGCACACTTAGTGCTGTGCCATTTTTATGAAAGCAGGTGTCTGCAAAGACTGCTACCAGTGCTGCTCTTGTAAGCTTGCCAGTCTGATCAGTGATATTTCAAAAGTGATTGTGACAGATTCCTTGCTGCAGGTGTGTTGTTTACTTTATCCACTTTACTTATTATTTACTTTTTTTTTATTTATTTTTTTTTTTACCACCACTAACACTTCATATGAAATAGTGAAATTGGGTTTTACAAAATGATACAAAAGCAGAGAGGAAGCAAAGCATTAGTTAAGGCCAAGCACCAAGGTCTATATGTCACTGTTACTCTGCATCCCAAGGGACGTTAGAGACATGGAATCTGTGAGAACCTGTACTTAACTGATGCATCTCCTCTGAGGTGTGGTAAAGAGGTTGTTGGTGCCTGTTGTGGTGGCAATTTGAGAGCCATCTGGTAGATGCCAGTGAAGGAGAAGACAGATATTGGCACACAAGATGATTGTGAAAAGAAAAACAGGGAGGCTATGGAGAGGGACTGTGACCTGGTCCCAAAGAAATGTTAACATTTTGTTTATGAGACAGGGTAAAGATCGTCAGGCAGATTAGTGTGGTATCAGCAGTCTGAGTCAGAAAGCAAAGCTTTCAATTTCCTGGTTGACCTAAGTTCCACCCCGCACATGCTTATGGACTTTAGGTAGTGACCAAAAAATGAGAGAGTAAATACAAATGGCCAAAATTATTTTCCTCTATTGGGTGGCTGGGCTCACCCTCAGAGATACTAGTGGGAAGGAGTTCAGACACTGGCACAGATACCTATCCTAGTTTGGACATGCATACAATCTTTCTTTTAGTGTTTAAGTTTGAACACAAAGCAACGTTGAAAACCAACTCAAAGAGTCTTTAAAGTGATTGCCACTGCGATTCTCCTGTAGAAACAGGTGCAGGTAGAAACAATGCTGCAAGCCTGACTGCTCATCACAGCCTTTGTTACCTGTTGAAGATCAGGCTCTGGCTGCTGGGCTGGGGTTGGCATACAGTCAGCTTTAACATCACCTTGGGTTCTTTGCTAGCTTTGTGTTAACATGCTGTCTATGCAGATGTTTGCAGAGTCTATGTTGTGTAATGCAGTTGTTTCTGTCCTGGACGCAGTTTGCACTTTATCATCGCACTCTTGTCCTTTTGTGCAATAAAAATAAAAGCGATGTCCATATCTCCACTCCTCAGAAGCTGTAGACCTCTCCATCATTTTTCTCCTCCCTGCACACAAACTGAAATCAGCTGATTGTAGTACAAGTGCACAGGAAGTAAAAGACATGTTTGATGTTTTTTTTTTCTTTCTATCTGCCCATCCTGCAGATAATTGGAGAACCTTTGTAATCCAAGTAATGACATAATTGCAGCTGTGTTACTGAAAAATGTAATGTGATTGCAGTAATGCGTTACACCCAAGTCTGAAATTAAACCTAGCACAGACTTATAAACTGTCACCTAAAACTGCTGATTACCCTAACACCAACAACAATGCCACAGCATCTCTTTAATCAATTTCATTGCTCCAATCTTAATGTGTCTCTAATTGAAATTCTTAAGATTATTACATATGTGTAGAAAAAAAAAGATGTGTGTAATAAGAATGGCTGCTTGTGTGGCTACAAGTTTCATTGAAGGAGCAGACAGTTGGAAACACATTTATTCCTGTGTTTGATATAAAGACCAATACCAGTCTTATGCACTGAGATGCAAGAGGTGATTAGCGTAAAGCATAAGCCTTAAGCTAATACATAACACAAACTGTCATTTTTATATTTCTGTTTGTGTACATACAGTATTAGCAATATACAGTTTGTTAACTTAACAAAGCCATGCTACTGAACAAGTAGAAAGAAGATTATTCACACAGGTGCCAGTGATTATTTCTAAGAAGAAATAATCACCTCCCTATTTTAGCCTAATGCAATTGTTTCATCTAACTCATAAAAAAGAAAGAAAGACAGAAAGAAAGAAAGAAACCAACCAAACAAAAATACCAAGTCTATTTCCCAGAATGTTGAGGTAATCTCTTAAAAATGTTTTTTTATCTTGCGATTACAAAGACAGCTCATTAATACAACCATTCAGTTTTGTTCTGTAGTGCAACAGCTAAATGGTAGGTGGGTACTAGTGGAAAGGTTGAGGTTATAATTGTAGTTCCGTCACAACTGTGCCTGAGTATCTAAAGCACAGGTGCAGTTAGGAGGGGGGCAGGTACCAGATGTGTCCCAGCCACAGCCTATCGCTGCACAGATAGGGACAGACACCTCCACTTGCCTCTCGTATCATTCATGGCTCATTAACTCACACTGTACACTGGACATCTGCTTGGATTTGTGTGTGAGCATGTTTTGTAATTTGCATGCACGCTCTGTAATACTGAAATATATTTAATTCCTGCTCTCTCGTGATGCATCTTTTGTATTTCATGCATTGCTTCTGCAAGGCATCAGTGAACAGAAGCAAATGATATGGAATTCAACTACAAGCAGTTGGAATGATTAACCCTATAGACCACTGAAATGTGACAATCCGAGCAAATGGTTTTGCCTAACGATATTTGGGAAGAGATTCAGCTGTGTGAATCATGTTAAGAGTGAATTATGTTATGCTTCCAATATATTTTTCACTCCACAAAAGATATATTCTGGTTCACATTTGACAACCTCAACCAAGCATTACCCAAAACAAGAATTTCTGTTATGCTTTAGCCACTTGCAGATGATATCAGAAAAAGCGATACACTGACAAAGGCTTTTCAGATACATTCAGTTTGCATTCTTGTAACTTTGTAAATATCTACAAGATTTGTACTTAACCACTGAGCTGAGTTTTTAACTGGTTTATATCAAATGTTATACATATTTTAGGTCTCATAAGACATTTGTCAGTCAATGATTTACTTATGAAAGTGACCATTTGTCCCATGCAGCAATGGGATACAATTTAAACATAAACATTATGTTGTATGAGAAAAATTAAAAATCAGCCATTTTTATCAGTAAGTCAAAGTGGCTCTTCTATTTCTTTTTTAAATATCATCTTAATTATCCAATTAATTCATTGTTTTGAAATAATATTTTGAGTCAGCACATTTTCATCCTTTTTTTTTTAAGTCAGTCTATTTCTTCAAAACAGACTGTTCTCTCACAGGTGATTTGAAAACTCAGAGAAAAACAGCCACAGCGGATCATCTGCCTCCATCTAGCCCTGTCTCTAGCATCATCTAGCAACCCTCTGCATGTCCTCCTTCACTACATCCATGAACTTTCTCCGTGGTCTTCTTGTTTTCCTCCTGTCTGAAAGCTCCATCTTCAACATCCTTTGCCCAATATATTCACTGTCCCTCTGTCCCTCCTCTGCACATGTCCAAACCATCTCAACCTTGTCTCTCTAACTTTGTCTAGCCCCCTGATATCAGAGCTGTCTGTCTGATATCCTCATTTCTAACCCTGTCCCTCCTGGTCACTCCCAACGAACATCTTCAACTCTGCCACCTCCAGCTCCACCCCCTGTCTTTTTGTCAGCACCACCGTCTCCAACCCAAACATCATAGCAGACCTTTGTAACAAGATGCTTTGATTAAAAAGTAAAAAAACAAAAAAACAAAACAAAACAAAAAACCTAAGTGGACTTTGGATATTGACAGATACACAAAATAAGCCAAACAAATGCATATTTAGTTGGAAGGGTATCTGTCCACCAAGGCCAATGTCCTGTATTGCAATTTTAAAGAAGGTAATGTTCTTGTTTCTGAACCAAAATTTGACGATTTCTTCCTTTGCCCATGCTTCATCTCCCCACCAAGTTTCATTTCAATCACCAACTTTCAATTTTTGATGGAATCTTGCTAACAAGCAAACTGAAAAACAAGCAAATTGCACTGAAAATATACCACTACATCAGCTCTTAACGTGGAGGAGGAACAACCATAAACCCATAAAAATCACCTAGATCTAATCTTGCATTACAAAAAGTTTCACATACTTCATGTGGGGTTCCCAGCAGATTGCCCAACTCAACGACATGACAACATAGAAAATATTACCAGAGGACTTCTTAAAAGCATTTCCCATGCATATTTTAACAAGATACGTGTATGCTTATGACAAGTTACTTTACATGATGTATTCACAGCCCTGTCCACCATTCACACCTCCAGCTTGTACACATGAAAACAGGAAGATAAAGATAAAAAACAACAAAAAAAAAAACACATTTGAATTGCCATTTAACTAACTTTTTAAAAAATGTTCTAAACCAAAAGGAATAAAAAGGACTGATTAATACATTTACCACACGCATAGAATTAGGATATGATTTATTTGAGGACTGAATAATCTTTTTCAGCTTAGATATAGTTAATTTTATTTATTTTATTACTGTAAATGTGTGAGCAAGATTCATACAGGAATGAGAAGCAACTGGTTCTAACAATAATAACATATCAATCTTTTTTTTCCCCTCACAGACTATTGAGTCTAACCATTTTTGTTAGGTATACAGACCACACGATGAACACAACGTGTTGCCTTATTTTCTCAGTACCTTAATTTTGGAGATATACAAGCCAAACAGTATCACGGTTTCTGTATTTCTCTCCTGTTTTGCTTCTTTTAAAGCTCACTACCTTGGAAAGCTATTGCTCAAACAAAAAAAGAAAAAAAAATCAATGATGATGTCATGTCATCACAAAGAACTTCAGAAGCTGAATTGCTGTAAACTTTGTAAATCTTCCTTGGACTCATTAAATAATCAATGCTGTGATATTCTTACAAACAGCTTGTTCAATTAAGTGAAAATAGACTGTGAAATCATAAGTATTTGGTCTTTTTCAAACACACGATAATTAGATACTTCAGCTATACATTAATAAATTGTTTACTTGCCTTAGCAGGTTCCTTATTGCGCTAATAGGGCATGACAGATTTTGCTTGTTAATAATTCTGCCTGTTGCCTGCTAGAGATGATGGATGGGGTGCAAACAGCTGTGGTATCAACATGCATTTCATGTAAAACAGGGACATGAAGACATGTGGTGTGTGCAAGTGTGTGCATGGGTGTGTTTGTGTTTGCACTATGCGTTGTTTGGCACATTTTCACGGAGGGGTGTGTGTTATCCTTGTCTTTTGGAGTCAGACCCGAGGCTATGTCTAATTGGAGTCTTCACACTTTCAGGCTTGACTCACACTGACACGCTCGACCTTGGCTCTCCTCCCTTTGCCATGAAAAGGGAAAACAGTGACACAGAAACATGCCTTCTTCTTTGCTTAGAAGAGAAAGTTTGCTGCTACTCATTTCTTTTTGTTTTATTCTTCTTTTTTCCTTTCTTCTGCTCTTGTTGTCTGCTTTAAGAGAATGCTACAGTCTTTCTTCCATTTGAGGAGATGAACTTTTCAACCATGGAAACTTGATCTCAGAGACATGCAGGAAGGTCATAACTGTCTCTCAGCACCATACAACCACTGGACAGATTATCTTTATTGCATATACAAAGGACATTGCTTGTGCATATATTTTTGCAGCACAAAAACGTACATCCACAGGTATACAGGTCTTGGATTTTACAATATGGGGAGGTGTTATAGGGTCAAACACTTCAAATTCTCGGAATTCAGCCATCAATATACCTCTCACCATACATTTCAATGCTCAGTCCCTCAGGTCTTACTCCACTTTTAGCATCCAAGGGCCCATTTATGGGCTTGATTTTCCCTTCCCATCAGGCAGCATTGATCAAACAGCACACTTAGGGTTTTTCAAGGTGGACATTACTACTGATGGCAACCAGTATTTGCAACTACTGTGTAAAAACTATGGCCATTATTCACCTGATTGGCCTCTCCTCCATCTCTCAGTGGTGGGCATTTCATGATTCGGAAGGTATTTATATCCCCGCAGGACCAAATCCCCCTCACAGTGTCAGCAGTGAAGTGCATGCTTTCTGGTGGTATCAATTTAGTTATTTAGTCATGAGGAAGGACAGGGGGTGGGTAGATGATTGTAATGATGTGTTATAGCTCGGCTTGGAAATACACTTTAAAGATTGAGTTGTCTGTCCACCTGCCAAGTGTTTTTTTTCCATTTCAGTTGTTACCTTTCAAATTCAATTCTAATTAAACAATGTTTTGACATAGAGATGGCTTATATTATATGCATTTTTAAAAGATAAACAGTGGCATTTTCTTGGGTGCTTCAACTAACGTAATAAGATAATGTAACAATACAATGAAAAAAATAGAAAAAAGGGCCTCTGTTAGTAATGACAGAGGTCTTGTGTTTTTATGTCGTTTTATTTAGATGGCCAAAATATTATTAGTGAAAAATCAAGCCATTGTTTTTAACTGAAGCCCGCTAATAACAGAATAATACCAAACACTTGGTTCATGTGTGATACCCAAATGTGGCTTTGCGATGTTTATCAGTGCTAATTATCTGCAAACACAACATCTCCCATTTCAGCAGGAATAAATGCTAAACTGCACATTGACGTTTTTGCACTGCACTGATGATGTAATTGTGTTGGTAATTTCACTGATTAGAGTGATCAAGTAGCTGATATTGGCCTTTTCAGAAAGTATGTTGTTACCAAGGACACAGTGATTTTTAAATCTTTCGTCTCATCAGCAGCAGTAAATTTGTTTTGGAGCAAGAAAACACATTCCCTTGCATCCCATCCCTTGCACCCCATGCCTACTCTTACAGTAGTCCCACTCGGCATACACACTTTGTCTGCGTGGGCTGATGCATTCTGTAAATAATGGGGTAACATACAGATGTATAAATCTTTAGATTTTAAACATAGAAGCAGTAGTGGAAATAATAACAGAAAAACAATGGTATGTTTCTCTTGTGGCCCGGAGGCCGGCAGCTTAACATCACACTAGAAGGATTCATGTGTGAAAGAGATTGACAGCCAAGCATCTTTAAACCAGCAGTTGCCTCCTCAAGCAATTCACATGCATACACCATGTGCTGTACCCCTCGCTTACTCTAAAGCACATTGGCAGAGAACGATGAAAGGTTTACATGGTGTACATGCAGCAAATCCTACCTTCTCTCTTCTCCATGCTCACTTTCTTTGCTAGTTATTTATTTATTATGTTTTAAAGAATCAGGCTGTAGTGGATGAGAGGCCACATTATAGCTAGTGGGTGTTGATGTCCGTTGCAAAGGGTCACACTTACCCCTTGTGTACACTTGCGAGCGAGACACTCATTAGTGCCAGATGGAGAAGTTGTGTTGGCTGATGGACGTGCGTTCAGTTAGAAGTGGGATAAAAGGACGACAAAGGGGTAAAACTAAGACCTTTTTTCGCTCACATTTTCTGCCAGCCATCCATGGTGCACAATTCATTTCAAGCAGACAGCCCCAGTGTCTCCCTAAATGTGTCCATGTAACCAGGATTTGGCATAATAGACCTACCTCATTTGTTTCCTGGGCTTACAGTGACACAGTTCACCATGACCTCAGCCTTGACAGCACGTGTTGGTACAAAGAACTGTCCTCTATAGGAGGGGTGCCTTTGAAGGGTGCCCAATCTTTTCAGAGGACAGTGTGACACAGATTAACATTGTGATTCTCTTTAAGCGTTAATAAATTTATTTGCATTCATAGAAAGCTGTTTAGATTTCAGGGCATGTTTAGAATGACCAGTGGTTGTGGTAAGTATGCCTTTAACACCTAGAAGACAGAGATAACTGGACTGTAGGGTTAATTATCTGTTTTATGGACCTACACACATGCACACACACATGCAGACACCATCTTTGTGTATCTTTGGTACTGAAACAAGATAGAAGAAATATAAAGTACCTCAATAGCAGGTACTTACACTCCGGTGGCCATCGTGTGCCACCAGAACAACTTCAGTGGACCTTGTCACTGCTTTTCCATGTTCGTGTAACAGGGTTTTTTTTATGTTTATTTTTATATTTCCCCATGTATATTGATCAAGGCACTTATGTGTGTGTGGCTGTACATATACATGTATATAATTAGTGTAGGTGCGTACATGTGTTTGTATGGCAGAGCCTTTTCCAGCTACACAGGAGAGACCTGAAACTACACCTGCAAAGCTCGACCATTTCTGTGTTTTGTGCATATCTAACAGGTGCCAGTAAAGAGTGTTGAGCCAGCATCACTTCTCGTCCTATCATTTCATCTCTAACACACAACACAGAGCGAGACATACACTCCGGTTACACTAGAATGCTTTTGAAGGCATGGAATATCATTCTTCTAATGGTGGTTTGATGATGGTGGTAGAGAGAGATGAGTTGTCAAAATCTTCCAAAGGTGTTCAACTGATTTGAGAACTGGTGACTCTGAAGGCCACAGCATATGATTCACTTAATTTTTCTATTCATCCTGTGGACAGGATAATGTCATTCTGGAAGAGATCACTCCCATCAGGACAAAAATGTATGTCATAACATCAAGATGGTCGCTGAGCCCAACACTGTATTGAGGATAAACGAGCCACCGGTTCCTCTCACTGCAGGGGTCAAGGGTTCAAGTATAAACATAAACACTGCTATGTATATTAGTGTGCATTATAATATTATAACAAAAATGCTACCACGCTACAAGGACATTACCACATCTAGTTATGAATGTGACATTTTAAGTGTCAAAGCCACATTTGTTCACCCACATCAGACTTCACACAAGGGAATTAAAGGGTAGTGATGTTCTGCAGTCCCACAGAAAAGCCTTTTTCATTTCCTCTGAAAATTGTGAAAATTGAGTTAACAATGTCTCATTACATTTCCAACTAAAGCAAGGGACCTTTGGGGTCTGATCCATAGATGAGGATGAGTACTCTTGTTCTGTCGTGTCTTACAGAGATGAACAGAGAAAAGGTCCTTAAGAATATCTTTCTCGCACTTGGACAGGAGGCGCAATTATGCCTGCCATGATTTCAGCAGAGACGCACAGATAACCGTCATGTTGAGTGGGTTTGCAGGCTGTGGGCGGCGTGCCAAGGGAAGGTCAGAGTGCCCATCTTGTATCCAGATTTGTCGGCTCTGCTCCTACATGTGTTTTGTCAGTGCTGTACAGTCTGGAGAAATCCTGAAATAAGAGTGCTGATTGCCGTGATTGCTGCGCAGACATACACGGAGTGTATATTTCTCAAGAGATACGAGGGAATATTTTCTTTTGTTTTTGAATTAGGTTCCATTTTTTCATAAAGGACATCAAAATAACGTTGAGTGACAAAAAGATATACAGCTTAAGTAATATTTGGTTTAATGCAACGGCATTACAGGCCAGCTCTCTTTAGTAATACATAGCAGAGAAATCTTAACTACTCTATCGCAATGTTAACAAATAGCACAAACACACTTTGTATTCAGAGCTTTACACAATCAGTCTGTGGGTCTGTTCATTATTCATATGGAGTAGGGCACTAAACACACCATGAAAGTGGGTGCCAGAATGAGGAGGATGCTCTCAAGAGGATTCCCATTCCTGTATTTGTACCTTATCCATACCTTTTCACAGCTCCCATCTGTTTGCCTGCTCAAATCCCCCTGGCCTGTGCTAAACACAGTGCCATGCACTTACGATTGGAGAGGGAAAAATGAATGGGCAATATTTGGTATTTAAATGTGGTCTCTGTGATGCATGGTATTGCTCTTATGAAGCTATATCCCCAGAGTAACATTTAGCTACTGCTGAGCAGGTTACACATGCGGGCTGGGTGAGTTAGCGGCACCCACACACTATAAGTTGAACAGACTGGAAAATGAATAGCAGAGGAAGTTGAGAGGGAATAAGTAATGCCTCACCAGCAGAATCTAGTTGTTGTGTGTATGAGTTACTTTGTAAGACAGATTTTTCTCTGAGGATGCTCATTTCCTCATGACTCAGTTCACTTTGTGAGGCAATTACACTTCCAAACCCAAAGCACACCAATCTCTTCAGCTTCAACACAGCACAACATACAGGCATAAACACAGTGCTTCTGTCAGTTTGAACGACTGATTATAGATCTGAAACCGAAACCATGATGATTACTGTACAGGAACACCTCAGGAGAGAGGCGTTTACTTGTGTTACAAGTGTGAGACCGTCAAACCACCTCCCCGCGGTGCCTGACAGGTGCAGGAAGTTAAGGCTTTCTGGATCCTCAGCAGGGGCATTGGACAGGATATCACGCCCTCTGATCCCTGAACACTGTCCCCTGCAGACTGGGAAGATGCCTGCCTTTTGTCTATAACCCGCTGTTGACAAGTACCTTACAGCCATGTGGTCTCCTGGGGGCAGCTGTCATGGTGAACAGAGCCCCCATCCCAGAATACACTGCATTATTACATACAACTCGTTTTGCACCCATTAATAACTCAAGAAATCCATTCCCAGAGGATGTGTTCATTGTCGGGCAGCCCACATCAATTTGAAAATGACAAATAAATTCAAAAGGAAGATCATTATCTGGTCAGATAGGTGGGAAATATCTTTCTAGGATTATAAGCTTGGTCATTTGGTTGTAGATTTTTAAAAAAAAATGAGAAAGAAATGAAAAATGAAAAAAGAATTGTGTCGGGCCTTTTGATTTGGATGTCTAGTTATATGGTAATTGTTAGCCTGGGACAATAGTAAGATGTATGGCAAAAAATAGAAATTGGTATGTGCATGTAAATTTTTGTAAGCATCCTGTCAAATCAAACAGAAGCATCTGAATGAATTTCACAATTACTGCAACATATCAGGACTGGCATATGTCATGGCCCTTCAGAGGAACTATTAATCTAGTATCTTTCTTTTAGCTCAATCCCAATGATGCATTTATGTAGGTTGTTCCCAGTTATTGGAGGCTAATGAGGAGGAGAACTGTGGTTTCTGCCCATCTCTCCTATCTGCCTGCCTGCCTGTCTCCGCTGCTCTGGGTTGTCACGGTGCTCTGAGCTCCTGATGTGGCATATTAGGCAGGACAATCGTTATTAAGCACATTTCAAGCTCAATTACCACTCAAATGCACAGCCATCAAGGCTCCACCACAGGCTCCCAACAGATGGTTGCGGGTGTCAGATAGACAGGGCTGGTGATATCTCCGTCAGACTAGGTGCTGTATTGTAAAAGAAGAACATATTGTCACCAAAACAAGCTGATAAAAATGCTGTCACTAACTTCTGCAGAAATCTTTCACTTTTTCCTTTATTTTACTAGTCCCATCATTCAGAAACAGCTGTAAAAAAAAACAAAAAAAACCAATAATCTTCAAAACAATAATCTGTGCAGCCTGTCTAGCATATCATGTGCTTGACCTATTTGAAAAACCGCCTCCGCATTCATCAGATGTGGAGTTTGCCAGATCTCATTTTATGTCCACATTAAGTGGACATAAAATTTCTGTAGATTTGACTATTCTGTAGATTTGACTATTTTTAAGGATCTTGTTTTGGCAACATTTTTTTTTTATGTTTTTGATATGTTGGGATGTTGGATAACATTGCAGGTAAGAAAATTGGCTCATAGAAAAAGTATTTTTTGTTCTGATACCCCATAATTATTTGAAAAGACTTCTTTATGTTAGAATACAAATGCTGTGCAGTCTTTGTTGTGAACAAATGTTTGATAATGTTTGGAGGTAATAAAATAATTCTTTCAAAATATTGGATTTGTAAACAAGGAGACAGAAAGAGATGATGAGAGGGGTTTAGTAAAATGAAATATTTTATTATGACAAATAATGAAATGCTTCTGGTTTGTCATTTTTCAATTCAGTTCAATTCAATTCAATTCAATTCAATTCAATTCAATTCAATTCAATTCAATTCAATTCAATTCAATTCAGTTTTATTTATATAGTGCCAAATCACAACAACAGTTTCCTCAAGGCACTTTATATTGTTGTTAAAGACCCTGCAATATTAGAGAGAAAACCCCAACAATCAGACGACCCCATATGAGCAAGCATTTGGCGACAATGGGAAGGAAAAACTCCTTTTTAACAGGAAGGGCAGCCATCTGCCGTGACTGGTTGGGGTGAGGGGAAACAGAAGACAGCAGAGGGAGACAGGACAAAAGACACACTATGGAAGCGAGCCAGAGATTAATAATAACTAATGATTAAAGGCAATAGTGGTGTATAAACACATGGAGAGTGTAGTATTTAGTTTCCATCCCTTTATGACCACAGTGCATCCATCGTCTGCTTCCAGCAGGATAACACACAATATCACAAAGCTCAAATCCTCTCAAACTGATTTCTTGAACATGACAATGAGTTCACTGTACTCTAATAGCCTCCAAAGTCACCAGATTTCAATCCAATAGAGAACCTTTGGGATGTGGTGGAAAGGGAAATTCACATCATGGATATGCAGCTGACAAATCTGCTGCAACTGAGTGATGCTATCGTGTCTGTTTCCAGGACCTTGTTGAATCTATGCCATGAAGAATTAAGGTAGTTCTAAAGGCAAAAAGGGGGGCCCAACCAAGTACTAGCTAGGTGTAACTAATGAAGTCGCCGGTGAGTGTATATGGAAAGTGTACAGCAAATCTTCAGCGCACAGTGAAAGACTCTAACTGCTTCTTTTGTGTTCTGTGTAGTTTAGAAAAGAGATGAAACATGGCCTTTAGATAGTGACTCACACACTGCTTTACAGACAGCCAAAATTATATAAAGATAATCACGTTCAAAGATAAGCCAGTTGCAGTTTCTCTCGGTGCATGCAATGTTACTTAGTCACTTTAGGCTGTCAGGGAGAATTACCCATGGTAGAAGTAAAAATCCAAATCTTTAACTAAAGGCAAAATTTAAAACCTCTCCACTAAGAGGGAAGAGCTGTGTTGTCTATCAGCATTTGACTCATGGGCTTCCAGCAAATGGTTATCACATGCATGATTTAAGTTTAATGTACTTGAATTTCATTAGATCATACCTTTCTCTTTAAAAAAAAAATCTAGATATTAATCTTGACACAAAAAGAAAACTATATCTGCTGATGTCTCCCCATTTCATTTTAACAGTCTCAGCATGTTTTTTTTTATCACTTTATAGCCTACACACTATTTCAAAACATTTAATAAAATCAAAATTTTCATTTATACATATGCATTCCAAAACACTTTCTTGTGATGTGGCAAATATGAAAATAACTCCAAAAGCTGCATGGTTTGGATGATTATGATAATGCTGATCTGCTAATGTAATTTTGACTCTGAGGCTGAGGAAGCTATCATAGCAAGTAACAGTCATCCCTGCAAATCAAATCAAGAGCTTTGGTTTGTCTCCAGAACAACCTAGAGATATAACAGCGACAATCTTTGAACTGTAAATCACATTTCAAAGCTGTTCGCCTCTCCAATTTTCCCTGTTTTAGCTACTTATCAGAATATCTCCCGTGTAAAAGTGAGTGAGTTGAAGCTACAGTTAGCCTATTTAACCACCCACCTGGGCCCATACCACCCACCTTAGCATCTGAGTCACACTCTGCTTTCTCTTTAACATGGGTTGAGCAGGAGAATCAACAGCACAGCACAGGACAGCTATGCTCAGTGTACATGTGTGGGTGGAACAGCCTTATGGCTTCAGTCATTCAACCAACCATGAGGGCATCAAAGAGACACAAGAAATAGAGAGACAGAGCAAGAGAGAGAGAGAGAGAGAAGGAGAAAGAGAGAAACAGGGAGAGTGAGGGAGAAAGGGAGGGAGAGAGAGAAACAACTCAAAACGAGATGTCAAACAAAGAATGAGAATATGAGGGGGAGGTGAGGATCCATAGACAGAAAGTGAAATAAAAAAGCCAAGAAGGAGCAGGACAGACAGGCCAGACACTAGAGGAGCGTGCATATAGAGAAGAGAATGCACAGCAAACAAAAGAAACATGACAAACATCCTCTTCTCTACGTCCATAGCCTGACACACAGGCAGCCACTGTTGAGAGCCGCAATATTACCTTCAGCACAACTCAACTCATATGCTCCAGAACTTCCTTCGGCAGGATCGTTGCCATGAGCTCTGAAGCTTTTGTTCTGCCAAATAACATTAGGATGTGGGCAGGATGAAGCGTCAGGTCCTGCTTCTTAGATGGTGAAGACGATGGCAAAGAATGCAAGGCCAGTTAAACATAAGGAACAGGATTGTGCAGAAATGACAGAAGTGACAGTTAAGCAGTAATGATAGTGGTGGTGAACACTAATGCTATTGAGATTCTGTCTCTTTGCATATTTAGGCGATTTATTGTACAGTAATGTCAGAAATGCTCCAAGAGCGTGATTTAGGAATGTTTATTATTTAAATGATGATTAATCCACCTTCTCATTGTGGATAGCACAGGGAAGAGGTGATATAAAGTAAGACAGGATGCTTTCAGAATTTTGGGGGATAAAGTACTTCCATGGTTTGCTGCTGTATATTTCAAGAGCTTATGACAGAATACTGAATGGATACACCAGTACATTCCCTCTCCATCCCCTTTTTTGCCTGCTTATTTCACTCAAAAAAAAAAATGCATTGCTTCTGAATGCATTAACTCCTTTCTCCTTTGGCTATAACAGCCACAGCTCAGAAGAGCTATCCACCACTAAGCTCCTCTACACATTGAGCCTCTCAGTTCTCAAAATTGATTCTATCTTACTTTAAGTCGGGCCTTGACTGTCAGCAAAAGCAGTCTCTTGATCTTTTCGTATTATATCTCCTTGTATTGTATGTCCAATTTCCTCCAGCACTAAACAGATGATGAATCTTTTCAGCTAACTGTGGAACCAGTACTTCTCAATAGCTCCCCTGATCCCATCAAGGAATCTTTGTTTTTAACTGCTAGCACTATAATGCTTCTGTCTGAGCAAAAAGCGGATGGATTCCTAAGCCACATAGAGAATGCATGTTGTTCCATCCCATGACTGGGTGAGTGTGGTGTGTTAATGTGATTAGTGAGACATTAACGCCTCCATGCTCAACCAGGCAGATGCAAAAACACACTTGCTATAGAAAAACTCTTTCTCTCTCATACTATCTTTCTCTTATTATCATTGGAGGCTGCTACCAACCCTGTGGTTTAAGAAAAAAATGTGTTTGCTCACATGGTGGTTCCTTATATCTCACTGAAATCTACTTTAACTCTTTCTTTGGTACTTTTCTACCAGTGTGAATGTCACAAAGGAGGTGAAGTGTAATTCATGGCGATGATGTAGTGAATATAAACTTTTAACTGTTGAGGCTTTTAAGTTAACACTATGAAGATACTGGCAATGCCTGATTCAGGCTCACAATCAGATATGTTTGGAAATTTTGTCTGTCTATCATCCTGCTGTTGTTTTTCTATCAATATTAACCTGCTCTCTGCACTCTGATTTATTCCTAGCACTGATTGGCTGCAGAAGGCTTACCTGCATGCATATAAAGCCAGAGAAGGTGGCATCGTGTCTCTCTCTCTCTCTCTCTCTCTCTCTCTCTCTCTCTCCCTCTCCCTCACCTCCACCTCCACCACCCGTGTTATTCCTCAGTTGCTTTTGCGTTTTTGTTTATTAATTATGAGTTGAGTTGGGAGTTACCGGCAGCCCTGTTTTTCCCAGTTTAGGGAAGAAGCCTGAATCTAACGGCTCATTGTGTGGTTGGTTCATAGTCTCTTTATTCTTTTGTTTGTTTCTGCCAGGGCTCCCATCTCTCTATTTTTGTGTTCAATCTTTGTCAGTAATTATATTTCCATTATTAAAAGCTTGTTGAACTGCAGCAGCATTGTGGCATCTATATGTTAGGTTTCTTTGAGCCATGGATTTAGAGACTGCAACACCCTTCATTGTTCATCATTGTTTTAAATTTCCATGGTCTCCTCAATAATTACATTTCAAATGTACTGTTGTGTAGTCATGCATTATTCATCTGCTAATATGCACCTCACACACTGTAGAGACTAGTGCCACGCATGCACTGTACAGTGCGGATAATGTGACACTCCTCACTGTCCATGTCTTCATTCCAGTACAAGGAATGGCAGCGAACAAATGCAAAACGTTTGACACAAAAAATTTCACCAGAACTATACAGCTGGAAATGCCAGACTGATGAATGTAACAATATTTAGGTAGTTGGTGCTTGTTCATTTTATATCCATATGAATGCCAGGACCCAAAGTTTCCCAGTAAAATGGTATTTGCTTCAGCTGTTAGTGGTTTTAATGTTGTGGATGGCTTGTGTAAAAGAGAGACAAGAAGGCTGAGTGATGGTGGTGCTGGAACAAAAGAGATCCACTGTGGTCCCACTTCTTTAAAAAGAAGCTTCTTTCAGTTTGCTTCTTCAAAGACTACATTCTTTTAAATTATGTGCTCAGTCAATGCCCTTGTTGGAACATTACCTGTAGGCACCATTTTATTATCTCTAGGTTGGTTTGTAATTTGGTAGAATTTCATTTTCATGAAATTCTAGGTTAGTCTACAGCTAACCAAGCTCACTATAATACTTGCTGTCTGAGACCAATGTGCTGCTAATGTAGCATTAGCCTAATTGGTGATACTCTTGTTGACTCTCCACATCCACATTTAGTTTCTTCATGGCATTAGGTAAAAGCTAGTCTAAACTTTTGACTCTCTGTTCTGATTTGTTATTGCTGTTGTGGGAATCGTTGTCAGTATCAGCATTACTTAAAATTCCTCCACTGCTATTTTACCGTTATTTATCTGTACGTAGCTGTACACATCAGAGTGAGGGCAGAAGATTAAACATGAATAGATGCACTCTGTGAGGGGAAGCATCATAGCGTATGAGTTAGCCTATTTAGAGCGATGAAAGAAGCACTAAAATCCTAAACTTAAACTTCTCTGTACACTGTAAACATCTTACTTAACTTAAATTTATACCTGCAATGTAGCAAAGTGTTAAAAAAAAAGCTATGATATTAATGTGATTTTAGCCATCTTTAAATTCTACTGAATATATCCTAATATATATTAGTGCATGATGAGATGAGTGCAGTTAAAAAGTACCATATTTCCATCAGAAATGTAGTGTACATTTGGCACATTATAAAAAAATTAAAGAATTTCCCAAAGATGGGATAAATAAAGTATTTATTTTTCTTATTCTTCCATACTCAGGCCCCTATCTTCTCATCCTTTCATTTTCACCTTCCTGCCATCCTTTTCCTACTCACTCCCTTTCTTTCTCTTTCTATTCCAGCCCCCTCAACCCCTTTCAAATACTTTAAACCCTTTTTATCATGCAGCACAAAGATACTGATGAACAAAAGTGTAGCGAGGAGGAGGAGGAGGAGGCTGGCCATCTCAGTGAAGGAGGTGAAGATTTAGAGGAAACAGGAAGGAGGTCTATTCGGCCTAGAGGGAGGATGGAGTGAGAGTGAATGGGAGAAAAATAATTTAAGGGGGTGGTAGAGGTAGAGAGAGAGTCTTAATATGCATACTCAGATGGTCACTGTGTATGCATCAGCGTGTTTGTTTTATTAGTGCCCAACTGGTGCTGTGGGAAGGGGTTTGAGTGAAGGCCAGTGGCCACAGCTTGCAATGGAGGGTCCAGTGATAAATGTTCATAGGCAATCTAGGACACTGCAGCAGAAACACCATCAATTCAGTAGCCTTATCACAGCACGACTGGGAGGAACTGTACTTTGGAATGTGTCTTTGTATACGTGCGCAAATGTGAGTACCTACAAATTCCATTGTGATGAAGAAAGTTTGTGTGTGTGTTTTTGAAAACTCATATGGGGGAAGGGGTTAAAGGATTACAGCTGTCTCTTGGCTGTGGGAAGTAGCTGAGCAATGCTTCCCATTGGTCATTCCCATGAACCCTTGCTCTTTAAGCGGCACGGTGGGAGGCAACACTGAGGACAGAGGAGTGTATCACCACTAGCTGGACCATGCACTGGACAACTACCGGCCCAACCTTGAGAAAAAATAAATAAATCTTTAAGTCTGTTTAAGTGGTTTGCACATTTGCATCAGACTGCCATTATTGTGACATATGTTTTTTTGCAAACATAAATAAAGACATTCTAAGTCAATACACATGCAAAAAAAATGAAATCTCATTCTTGTTTTTTATTCCCTCTCTTCTCCAACTATAGTTGATTCCTGGCATTTGCCCAAGACTCAACTCTAGGTTTCATCCTTGCCACAATACTAGCCACTTATCAACAGGTTTTGCTGAATGTGAGGTCTGCCAGGCTCTCTCATGCAGAGGGCATGATTAGGACAAGAGGGGTGGGCATTATGCCTCAAAAACCAGCTGGAAAAAAAGACCCACATAGTGATAAGGGCAAAGAATCCTAAGCACATCATGGATTTTACAAGCATGTCATGGTTTTACTCCGATTCCCTGCAGCAGAGCACATCTACTGTGAAGGCAACAGCACAAATAATCATGTTGCCTTTGCTCTAACTGTATCAAAATGCTGTTTGGGGAGCTTCTAGAGACAGCAAAACTTCTTGCCTTGCCGTCACAGAGATAGAAAGGATGACTTCACAGAGCTTTTCCTGAAGGAAAAATATCTTGGCTGTATGCTTCTCTTCCTGGCACCAGCCAGCTGGATGTCTCAGTTAAAGTGTATAGCCCATGAAAAAAAAAAAAAAGGTTTCTGTAATTTATTTGATCACATTAAAATTGGGAGCAGATTTGTTTGCTGTGACAATGTTTGTTGAGTTAGGGGCAGCCAGACTGTCTCCCATATTGGTCTGTTGGATGTGTATGTAGCTACAAACAAGTTGTCTGTAGGCCTAAACAAACAGTGTACTTTACCTTACCCAGTGCTGTCAAGGAATCTAAGATTTAGAAAAACATCACATATGTGGAATTTTCCTACTACTCCGTTTACTATTAAAAGTTTAAACCTGGAATCCAATTTTGATCATTGATGTACAGAGCAATTGTGACTGCAAAATGTCTAATTTCTCCTAAAGCCTCACAACATATCCTGATTATATGGTTACGTGTTCACATGTTAACACAATGCATTTCCTGATTCTGGGACAACTAATGCATTGTCAGTAACAAAGGAATCTGTACTAAAAAGTTATTATTATATAAGTGTGATCCATGCTGAGGTAAACTCTGCATGGAGATTGATCCCAACATGTTAGATAAGGTGCTGTTAGCCTCTCATTTGCTATTTCTTGGTATTTTTGAATTCACACCTAACCTCCCCACTTCAGAGAGAGTTTGAAATCCATGACACATTGCCTTCTGTCCAAAGCACACAGCAGATTCAAATGAGCAACGGTTAACATTCTCACATTCCTTACAAAGCTTGCACCTAAAGGTCATTAACAAATCAAAAATAAAAGGATTTCACAATGCTATACGCCTCTGCACAGTCTTTATTATAAAAGGGGATTGGTAGGTGTGTGCTGTGACACACTTCCATATAAGAAACCATTACATACCTGGTCAACATAGTAACGTCCCTGGTGCTGTGAATGACATGAGATCATGGGAGTTGTTGTCTTCACCACTACGGCTGATGAAAATATTTATGAAGCAGCTCAGGCAGAAATAATATTCACTGATGAGGTACTGTATTAGTTTAATTCATGTTACATTTATGTATAGTTTATGTGATTTTGTTCTACTGAAATGCTAGCAGTCTAAGATTTGCTAACATAATATCAATACCCAACTTATCATTAGAGTCAACTATCCATTCAGCTAATGTAGGTAATCACTGGTCAAAACAATCATAGTAGAAATGAGCATGCTGAATGTTGCTGCAGCCTTATATATTAGCTTGGCCGCAACCAAAATGAAAAGCAACAACTGCAATGAATACAGCTGTGATTTCTCTGGGTTTGGACATTGTTGGAAACAACTGGGATAATATGAGCACACAAGTCAACAAAATGTATAATATTAGTCTAGTTGTTTTCAGACTTTATTGTCTTATGTTACTATGTTGTGACTTTGTAATTATGCCTTTTATATATTTTTGTAGAAAGATACCTTGGTGGATTTTATTTAGTGACGTTAAAGTCTTGTCCTTTCCTTAAAATCTTGTCCTCTGCCATCAACATTGTTATAGTATTCAGATCAGTGCTTCTTGTTTTAGTTCAACAGATTTAAGGTTTCACCATGAAACGTCTAAACAAACGTACAGTGAGTTCCACTGGGATTCTTTTACATTTCACTGAAAGAGAATTTCTCTCAGCATATGTGGGGAAATGGCCAGAAAAAAAAGACCTGAAGGTGGGAGACTTAAATTGTTAGGTGAGCATGACGAGATTCTAGAATAGATATTTTTTGAAGATCAAGCTCCAAGACCATGGACCTAACTGTCACTGCCAGTCTCATGCAGACGCCAGAGGAATATTATGGCTCTGGCGGAAATTAATTGTGGGCGTAGAGGGTTCCACTTGTAGCACAAGACAACACTGGTGTCAGAGAAGGAATAAGAGCAGCTGCCTCTGGGCACAGGCCCATGCCAAGTAAACATTAGGCATAACCCGCCAAAGGAATATTTTGTAAGGTGTCTTTGAGGCCTCTCCTAGAAGGTCTTTGATTCTTATTTAAAAAGGAAAATAAAGACTTTTGATAGTTTTAGAGGAGCTGAAGAGACAAGAATTGGACCTGACAAGAAAAAACACTCATAAAAATGAATGAGGCCTTAAAAGGCTTTGAACTGGGGCCTCTTTACATTGAACTGTGGATTATGAAATGGAAAAACTTAAAATGAATTCTTCTCTATTTCAGCGAAGGAAGCCTGCAGGAAGAGCAATGCTTTTCTAAAATTACACCTAAAGGTTAAACCATCATCTTTGTCAAAGAGTGAAACCAACTGTTAAGATAGTAGGGCATCCAAATTTCTAAAGCTTTTACCCTCATCAAATTCCTAAAAGGAAGAGTGTAGGTCACTACTTGCTGATAAGGGGATAACAGGAGCTCTCCGTGGGGTATAAAGCAAGGTCACTGGGTGGTCGAGTGGCCTAAGGGCCTGTGTAGAAAGGCTACTTCACACTGACCACCATTGTAATGGCCTAGCAGAGGAGATATCATTATCATTATCTGTCATTAGGGATACAAGTGTCACTCACTAAAATGGCCATATTTGGACATAGGCACTGGTCTGTGTTTTGTATAGACATAGTACCAGTTAGAAGTTTGGTTGCAGCTACTCATTCAAGGGATTTTCATTAGTTTGACTTTTTTCTGCATTGTAGAAATATACTGAAGTGAAGTTATGCTTACAGAATTATGAAGTAAACAAAAAAGTGTAACAAAGCAAAACTATACACATATATTTGCTTTCCATCAGAGATTCTTCAAAGTAATCACCATTTGCCTCAATCACAGCTTTGCATACTCTTGGCATTCTCTCAAAAACCTTAATGAGGTAGTCACCTGCAACAGTCTTGAAGGAGTTCATCAAATACAGAGTCACTCTGTAACCAAGGCATCCCAAGCCATCTCCTTTGGGTTTAGCTGGGGTAATTGTGGAGGCCAGGTCAGCTGATGCTGCTCTCCACTCTCCTCACATAGCCGGGGGGTATGTTTTTGGTAACTGCCCTGTTAATCCATATGGATTAACATACAGTATCTCTGCAGAAACTTGTGGTAAGTGTGACTTGAGTTCTGAATAAATAGCCAACACTAACAGCAGGACTGCTCTTTCTATTTCCTTTCTTAGTTAAGTTGAACAGGTGGAAGCAGCTGATTTTAGATAAAGCAAACCACTCCAGATGACAATATCATGAAGCTGACTATGACACAGGGTGCAAAGCTATCAGTGGACCCTATCCCAGCATACATACTGTATATCTGTGTTATTTCTAAAGTCATCAGTATGTGTTATGTGGTGTAAAAAATAGTAAAAAAAAAAACAAAAAAAAAACCCCAAAACAAATAGAAATTAGTAACTGGCCAAATGTGTCCAAACTTTTGCTTTGTACTGCAAAAAAAGTCAAAACTAAATATATGAACAGCTGCTGATCAGATAATTGTAAATCTCTGTTATCAACCCCAACTGAAAACTGTCAGTCACCATATCATTTTCAATTTTCAAGAACAGCGCTGCTAAGACTATGCCATATGTGTATGTGATTGCATGTTCTTGTTATATGATATCTAGAAATGTCACCTTTGTTTCTCACCTTCAATCAGTCCACTGGAACAGAGCACATAAAATTACCAAACTCTCACTTGTTTTTCTCAAGGCATTGGTAATTCTACTGAAATTTAATCACTGGGTGCAATCAGTAGAAGATAAATGTATATAATATAGAATCTAAGACCAAGTGATTATGCAGGCTTTCTATACAACTTCAAATGTAGTGTGAACTAGGTATTTATGCTGTAAAAAATATATACCATTACATTTAATCTTTTTGGGCATGCATGGGAGTGTGAATGACAAATGGAAGCAATGTATTGCAGATGCAGACAACCCATATAAAATCTTTAACACTGGTGTTAGGCCTCATATCACAATATCCATATTTATTTGTTAAATTTTACTTATTAAGATCCATAGAGTTTGTTTTACTGAGCCTGCACTCTAAAATTGCATGTATAGACCAACATAAATAAGTGAATGGTAAAATGCAAAAAGAAATTGTTTTAAACCGTTTAAATAGTTATCAGTTGATTTACAATGTTTAACATAGCTCATGTATACATTACACACATTAGAAACACTAGCTGATAAGAAATCTTTGTAGCTTCTTAATAAAGGTGTATGCAATTAAAACAGCTTTTTGGTGTGCACTTGAAAGCAGCGTGAGCAGTTTATGACCTAACCCTGCTGAGCATCCGCCTGTCGGTCTTGACTTTTGATTCTTTGTATTGGCTGTAGGTGAGATTTCAGACCAATCAAGATATTGTGGGGGCGGGATGTGAAGCTGACCTTGTACAGAGCAGCTGCAAGATGTGGAGAGAGAGTGACATGATATACATATAACCGACAGACTGGAGAATAATTACCTATTACCAAAGTGACTGCAAAGCTTGCCAACGGGTAAAGGACATTTGAAGACTTATAAGATTCAGTGTGTTAAAAATGTACAGGTTCTTTTATGTATCTTAAAGGATTTTAATCTTGGTTGCAGAGTTTAGTGTGTGAGCGTAAGAGTGTGCATATTTTGGTTTTAAGTTGTAATTTGAATATACTAATCTATTGTGTATCTTGGATAGTTTAAAGGTGCATTTTAAACTTTAACTTAATACTTTTGAGTCAGGTGTAAATTTGTTTTGTGCCTTTTATCATTCATAACTTTCTTTTCTAAAGATTAACTTGAATATTATTTCATTTACTAAAAAAATTAGATAGGACTTAAAGTACTATATGTGTGTGTGAGTCATATTTATATTTCACTTAAGGTGTTTTGAGTTATTAACAACTGTTAAAAGAGAAAGGAGTTTCAGACTGAATTAAGTAGTACCAAAAACAGCATTTCTTAGTAGGATTTAATACTAATAAGCTGTATTCTGCTAAGTGGAGGCACCGACATTTATTTCCATTCCACTTCTGAAGTTTTAAAGATTAAGAACATTTAATAACATGTTGCTGCAAGATGGTATTTCTGTCGCCTGAATATTTAACTGCTAGCTATTGGAATCTGTCCATATTAGTCACCGATGTAATTCATCATTGTTGTTGCTGTTTAAATCCAGTATAAATGAACACACTGTTCGGATTCCTCCATCATCACATGAAGAGGTCGTCCAAATGACTGTGGCTGTGGTAAATGGCTGTGGATGCTTAATGGATCCTGACCACCTTGCCCTTGTATTTTCTGTGTCTTGTTTTAATCATTTTCAACATATAGCTATTTTGTTATTCTAAACAACTTAGGTTAACATTAGGCTTTACTAATTAATAGTAATTACTAATGCCAAACAAACAAACATTTTCAGTGTGACTGAAGTGTATACTGACTGTTTACCTTCTAAGGTAAGTCAGGTGGAAGAGTTGAATTCAAAAGCTGCCAACAATTTAAGTTTCTAGAAAAATCTGACTATTAGTTGTTAATGCAAACTTTTACAATGTTCTTTGGTGCTGCTCATCTTACCCCCATAATGAGTGTAATTTCACACATCCTCAGCATTACCGCTTCTTTGTGCCACACCTGCACTACTTACAGACTGGTGGTGCTGATTAAAAAACAACTGACATCAGCAGTGGAAAAATGAACAAACGCCTCGTGTCACACTTCCGACCCCAGGGTGAAAGAGTGCAAATGAACGAGTGATCAGTTAGCTCACTATCCAATCATCTGTGTAATCCCTGTTATACGCTCACCTGTGTCAGCAGCAAAAGCCTTTTCAAAATGTCAGACAGTGAGTGCTCTATTATCCATTTTTTGCCTAGGCACCCGATGTGACAGGTGTATAGTGTAAGACCTGCTGGTGCTTTTGACAGTTAATAAAACACATCAGTTAAGCCAATTACACTGGGCAAGGTGAAGGAACAGTAGAGTTTCTTCATTATTGTTATTTCAACAGAATTCAGAATTAGAATTATTTTCTTTGGGTTTTAGGCAAAGTTGAGTGTGAAAGAAAAACAAAACAAAACAAAGAAATTACACACTAAATGGCAAAGTATGCACTAGTTGAGATAATGAACTGGGAAAGCCAGCCAAAAAAAAGTGTTGAACAGCCATTGCTTTGCAAAGCTAACATGATGTTGAAATCATCCTGATCAGAGTTGCCCATAAGAGCGCCCTCTACTGTGGCCTGAGGTAAAGTGCCCCATCATTCTGACTCGTGAGTCGGTATTATTAAACTATACCTCTTAGCAACAATATTCATGGGCAGGGTTAATCTTGCCATCTGATGCTGAGTTTTATTTATTTATTTTGTTTGTTTGTTTGTTTGTTTTTTGACAGAAACACACATTCGCTTTAGTCAAATTTTAGTAATTTGACTAGTTTTTGGTCTAGTTTTAGTCAACAAAAACTAAAGACATTTTAGGCTACTTTTGATCTGTGTCAATTTTGTCATATTTCTGTGTTATTTTTCATATCCTCGAAGCATTTTGAGGCTACAGCTTTTTACAGCTTACCAAAAACTCCCATAAACACCCTTTAAATGTTAACCTCCAAGGTTCCAGCCTCAACAAGCCAACTTCGCATACCCACTCCAGCGCTAATTTAGACCCACTACATGAAACACTCACTTCACTGTCAGATAGGTCCTTCCTACACAAAATACCCAGTGCTGTGGCTACTACCAATATTTACGGTCAAAAATTTGATACTCCGATACTAATTGATACTAAAAATTAATATCAGATTAGATACCCATTTTCAACAGCATTGATACCAACAGTGCCATCTTCGCCTCCTACAGCTGACACACAACTTCACACAGCACTGCTGCAAACAGGTAGGCTCACAGCCCCTCCCCTCACTAGCAGCTGGCTAAACTCTTAAAGACTGGCTTACGCTCACGTTAATGTTAGACATTTAATTATTAGCAGTTATCTACATTAGCCATCTGTTATCATTAAGGTAGTGGCTAGCGGCTATGGCTAACAATAAAATGATAATGTTAATGTTGGGGCTAGGCAGCAAACATTATCAGTCCTGCTGATCTGTAATCTTAATAGACAGAGGTAATTTAATGGGATTTAACAGTATTATTTGTGTCTAAAAAGTGTTATGTTTCTCTTAAAGTCCCAGATTGAAGTTGAGAAAAGCAACTAGACAGAAAGAGTGGCAGCCTACCTTACCAACTTTACTTGATCAGTAAAATCACCAGAAGTCACCAGAAGCAAAGAAAATAAACAGGGCTCCATGGACCATAATTGTTCTAACCTTTATTTAAAAAAACAAAACAAAAACAAACAAACAAAAAAAAAACCCTCTTTTTTTAACCCTGTGGTATTGAAAATGGTATAGCGTATCAAATATTTTCCAGGGTATTGGTATCAAGTTTGAAATTCTACTATTGTGACAACCCTACAGCTAGATATACTTGCAACTTTTGGAGATGGTGCCAACCCTTCTTACTACATTTTTGTGAAACACAATCATTGGTGAATACAATGTACAATGCTCAGGTTAGTATTTTTTTAAGCTCCATTGTGTGTGGGGGGGGGAGCCAACCAGAAGTCAGAAAGCTCAGATGGTGGGAATCTCACTGTCTATGGTCTCAACAGAGAAGGAGTGTGTGTGGAACATTTGAATATGTTTGGCTCTGAGCAACTTTAGTTCAAATGAATAAGGCGCTGTCTTTTATTCTGGTATCCATTGTTATGTTTTTTTCTTATCTATCACAAGGTTAGTGGATAAGTCACTCTGTTTACTTGTTCACGTACACTATGCCCCTCTAACAAGAATCCATCTGTTGCTACACTTCAGGATGATTTTTTTGTTTGTTTTTGTTTTTTTATTTGTTTTGTTTTTTTGTTTTTTTTGGGGGGGGGGGCATCGCTCTGATCTGCACTTTGCCATTTACCTTTTACAATCTGATGTAGGGGTTACTATCTTTATGAACAGCCAGCAGCTTCACAGGAGGGGATTCACATGCACTAACATACCCAGATTTCTTGCCCAAACATAGAACAGTGAAGCTCAGATTCCCACACACACAGAGGGAGTGCATTTTTACTATCTACAAAGGGTGTCGCTACTCCACTATGTTCTTAGATAGCAATTCGATGTTTTCGGCTATATTACGGTTCAAAATGTAAATGCTACTTTCCAAAAAGTGATCAGTCAATTTCTTTAATTCAGCTGCCTTTGACTTTATTTTTTAATTGTTATTCACTGATGGGAAAAAAAAAATCATAGTTCACATCCTGAAAAATTACCTTTCATTTATTTGTTAGTTTTTAACACTGCTTCTGGTTCAATATTTCTGACCTGTCACACTGATCGGATCTGACCACATTGCAGTTTTTTTGGATGGAGTAAAAGGTAAACTTTTCAGTGATACATTAGATATGCTGACACAGCTCAGCTTAGCTTTACTTAAATTATCCATCCAATACATGCCATATTGTCTAATATAATGAGACACAGGGAAGAAATAACACCCTCTGCTGTGCTCAAGCACTCACCTGCTGGTCAAAGGTCTTTCGTAGTTGAATTCAGAAAGGTACCAGTTATACATTTTAGAGTTTACATTTTACTGCTGTGTGAGGATCTGCTTGGTTAGTAAAGTAAAACTTCTTCAGTGAGTGGCAGATTCAGTTTATAAATGCTGATGAGAATACGTCTCATATGAGTGAACAAAACCTGCTTCTGTTTGCTTGGGGCTCAGTATAACTGCTTTTCATGTCTCAGAGGATGTAAGCAGGTAGTATATGAATATGAATAAGACTTTCTGTAACACATCAACAGTGGCAACCATTTGAAAGGTCTCAGCTGATGATACGAGATCAACTCATTCTTCAAATTTTACCTCTTTCACCTTGACGTTATAACTAGATGGCTTCAATAAGGCCTTCTCCGCTTAGGCTGCTGCCCCCGTGACCCAGCCCTGGGTGAGTGGAAAAAAATAGATGGATGAATGGCTTCAGTTAAAATTTTAAAATACTTCACTGCCATATATTTAGATGTAGGTGATTTGTTTTATCAGTGGAGTTTGTTTGGACTGATACCTGAATTTACAGGGGGCTACTGGGATTTTTTTTTTAAGTGGAGTAAGCAGTGCTGTGGAACTCTGCACTAAATTATCAGTTTAAGACCAGTGTAGACTGATCTGCCTAGCTGACTGCAATCGGCCTGTCGGCAAATAAGAACATTTACATATGGCGGTGGCAACTTTTTTCTTTTATGTCTTTTTTGTGGTCTTTAGATCTTGGATCTAACTTCTTTTTTTTTTTTTTTTTTTTTTTTTTTTTTTTTTTAACATATTTTTTTTTTTTTTTTTTTTTTTTTTTTTTGTTGTTTAAAAAAAAAAAAAAAAATTTTTTTTGATAAAAA
>VUQI01027091.1:0-16513 GCA_015106735.1 Paratilapia polleni
CAAATAGAGAAAACTTGAAACAGTGGTGAACCTTCCCAGGAGTGGCCGGCCGACCAAAATTACTCCAAGAGCTCATCAACAACTCATCCAGGAGGTCACAAAAGAACCCAGATCAACATGTAAAGAACTGCAGGCCTCACTTGCCTCAGTTAAGGTCAGAGTTCATGATTCAACAATAAGAAAGAGACTGGGCAAAAATGGCATCATGGGAGAGTTCCAAGGAGAAAACCACTGCTGAGCAAAAAGAACACAAAGGCTCGTCTCATGTTTGCCAAAAAACATCTTGATGATCCCCAAGACTTTTGGAAAATACTCTGTGGACTGATGAGACAAAAGTTGAAATTTTTGGAAGGTTTGTGTCCCGTTACATCTGGCGTAAAACTAACACAGCATTTCATAAAAAAGAGCATCATACCAACAGTCAGCAGGCCCAACCAGTTATTAGGTTTGGTGGGCAATTATTTTTTCACAGAGGGCAGGTAGGTTTGGATATCTTTTTTTCCCTTAATAAATGAAATCATCATTTAAAAACTGCATTTTGTATTTACTCAGGTTATCTTTGTCTAATATTAACATTTATTTGATGATCTGAAACATGTAAGTGTGACAGATATGCAAAAAACTAAGAAATCGGGAAGGGGACAAATTCTTTTTCACAGTACTGTATATCTGCTTTTCTTAATATATACAAAAGCTAAAGGGGGACACAACCCCTTTAAGTCTTTTTGGCACTGTGAGGTTGGAAACTAGAAGAGTCTGACCATGAAAACACAAACTGTATTTTAACTTCAATATTTGTACAGATAAAACAAACAAAATACAATACAGTAGTCTGTGGGCTTCAGGAGTGTTGCTTGATGGATTTCTTAGCCTTGGAGAGAGCCAGGCCAGCTGTTTCCAGACCCTTCTGATATTTATTCTAAACTAAACTAAACCAAAGTCCTTCTAGAAGCAAGTCTAGCCACTCCACAACCATCTTGAAACACCCCTGCACACTTATTTGAAGCATCATATAAATTAACTTTAATTTCAGAGGTCACAAGGATATAAAACCTTGTGCATACAATCACCTATCAAACCTGACTCTGCACCAAAATAAGGTTTTAAAAAGCTTTTTTTCCCTCTGTAAGTTATATTTCTATCACTATCTTTGCTGTTGCAGAATTCTCCCATAGATTTTTATTGAAGATCTTTAAGTCTCATGTCTCTTGTAACATCTCAGGCTATGCTAAACTAAGAGGCTATAGCTTTATGTTTACTATACAGTTATGGCAACTTTCTAACTTTTCTATTTCTAATTTTCATCAAGAAACTTAATCATCAAGTTCCCAAAATTGTAAAACCTATTCTTTAAAACTCCATTTGACATAAAGTTAAATATTCTTTATGAACAGTTAAAGATCACAGTTTATAATTTGTCTGACTACAAAGAACAGCTCAACTCCCATAGTAGTGGGAATAATTTTAACATGCAAATTCCAGTAGCTTTATTCTGGGTGAAAAACACTAACCAGGCTGGCCTGATTAAAAGCACAGATATCCTACATGTTCTGGGAATTTTGTGCCAATACAACATATGCAACAATGCTGCCCTCAGCCTCGACCCCTCACCATAGCAACATGCCATTCCCATGGGAAAACGCTAGTGTGTTAAACACAAATTCAAGCTGCATTCAGCAAATTCTGAAGTTAAGGGAAAACAAATGAAAGCTAAGCAAGAAGGATATCCTGAATCTCAACCCCTAAACTTAGCTTCCCTGGCATTTTCCTGTCATGTGGTTGTTGGATCATTGTTGGAAAAGGCTACCTGAGAGACATTACATTCTGTACAGCAGAAAGAAGTATACAAAGTTTTATATGGTGCTTACAAGCTCCTTCATCTGACTGTAGTACGTTTCAGGAGATGAGAGACCCCACTGGTCCTGCAGGCTGAGATCAGCAGGTCGGTAAAAGAAAGGATACATCTCTGACACGTAGTCCAGACAAGACAGGGTCTACAGAAAGTTAAAGAGAGACTGTTATCACATGCAAATGAGTGAAAAACAAATACAGAAAAACAACAGAGCGTTAAATGCTGATTTTCGTATCCTTGTGTGGTTTGGGGTGCATTAACTGTATGTTACTATTTAATGTACCTCGATAGAGTGTGCAATGTTGAGGCACTGCTCCATGCCTGGGATGTCAAGCTGGAGCACACGCAGATCTTTACACTTCATTGTAATTGTTCCTGATGATCCAGACATCCTACACACACACACACACACAAATATATGATTCTTACACAAAACAAAGGAAACGATAGCCCCATGTCCACTTCCCCACTTCAGATCCCCATCTTTTGACTCTAGCAGTGCATGAGGCTCGACTTGCAGCACAAAAAGTAGGCAAAACCAAACAGCTGCTCTGTGTGTGTGGGAGGAGGCGTTTTTCTTCCTGATAAGTGACTGTGCAACACCTACCAAGTGGTTTCAGCATTGCTTTCACAAAGCTAAAAAAAAACAAACTTGCTATTAGCAAGCAACACACAACTTGAGCATGTGGAGGGTGACAAACAGAAAAAAAACCACAGTTGCTGTAATCTTCTTAGGAAATTTTACTTCTTCAGCATTGTGGGCAACAAGAGCAACACACAGCATCACATGGCAACACAGAGGATGTCCAACCTTTCACTGTGGCCTGCATTAGAGAAGAAGCCGGAATAGCCCATAAGGTTTTCCACACTGGTTAAAAAGATTTGAGGGAGGAATGAGAGATTAGAGGAATTACTGGCACATTGTGTTCATTAGTATGATTACTGGTTTGACCATACAAATTCTAATCATAATCAGTAAGTTGTAAAAGATTAATGAGTCCACCATCAAAGAATCTGATCAGCAGTTTAAGCAATTAAAGCATCATTAAGACAAAGAAAAGTGAAATAAGTGACTTTTATTGTTCTTTCCATGACACTCATTAAACTACTTAATAAGACACATTTTTGATCTAGTGGCTTATCACCTTTCTGCTCCCTATCCTCCCTCACCTTTTCTCAATGGCATCGATGTTCCTGAGGAGCACTAAAACCTGTCGAGAGTTGCTCTCCTCCCTGTTCGAGAAGAGCAGGTGGTGGCCCGTAACGCACAGGGTGCCTCTGCTCGGGGGTTGCAGCGGCTGTCGGAGCACAACATCCTCAACATTGGCCGTCTTGATGTGCTCAGAAAACTCCATCAGCTCCCCTTCAAACAACCAAACCCCGCGCAGCCGAACTTTTTTTCCAAATGCAGAAGTCTGACTGCAAATCACTTCCTCGCCTCTCTTGTAAGAAAATGAAAGCAAGCTTCCTCCTCTGCACGCACAGATGGTTGGGCAGCGCTGCAGTTGCGCTCTGTTTGATTGGCGATAAGGAATCTATAAATAGAAGAACTTTCATTTTTTCCTCAACATTGTCGTCCTCTTTTGTGGCTACACATTTACACACACAGCTGGTGACACACGACTGCTGTGGAAATGGAAAATGTGTTGCTTTAGGCGACAAAAGACGGAAGTGCACGTTTCCTGAGACGGTGAGATGTGTCACTTATTACTGGTAAAACTTATGCGCGCTGTAGGAGGGGAGAGAAGCCAGTGATGTGCCTGCAGTATATTAAATTGTCACTAGATGGCACAATACTCAAACCAAAAAGAATATAAATCACGACCCATTTGTCAAATGCTTAGTTGGGTCTTGCAGTGGTGCAAATATTGAAATCTTTTAGCTACAAAATATCGACACAGTGTCCCTCTGCTGATATTACTGATGCACTAGAATGTAAACATTTGTAGCTAGTATCGGAGCTACATTTTTTCAGCTATTAATATTTAATTATATTTTTCAGTTTGACATTTTTGTATTAAACATGTTCACCTGCAGAATATATAACTATAATAGCTAGTTAGCCTTAATATAATGAGTAAATAGTACAGTATTACCCTCTAAAATGTAATAGAGTAGTGTGGTAATGGTGCATTATGGCCAGACATCTCCACTTTGGTCTCATCTGTCCAAAGGACATTGTTCCAGGAGTCTTGTGGTTTGTTCAGACACAGCTTTGCAAACCTAAGCTGTGCTGCCATGTTCTTTTTTAGAGAGAAGAGACTTTCTCCTTGAAACCCTTCCAAACAAGCTATACTTGTCTTTTTCTAATTGTACTGTCACGAACTTTAACATTTAACATGCTAACTGAGGCCTGTAGAATCTGAGATGTAGCTCTTGGGTTTTTTGCAGTTTCTTGCAGTCTGAATTTGGGGTGAATTTGCTGGGATGTCCACTCCTGGGAAGACTGTGGCATTGTGCTAACACACACCTGAATGCTCCAGACCAGCAAACTGCCAAAACTTCTACTTTTACAGATATGGTCGCACTTGCTGATGATCAGTGATTCAAGTGCATTTGATCATCAGCACCTTGCTGCCACTTACCATCTTAATTCCTATGGAAGCAGTAAGTGTGTATTTAGTCTTTCACAGGACTGCATAGTCCTGCGAAAACTTTCTTTTCACATGACTGTATGTAACTTTTAGATATGTATAGATTTACTTATACATTCACCCATAAACAGTGTAGGACAGGATGAGTATTTCCATTTTCCATTTCCATTTTCGTTCTGCAGATGGAAATCTAATCCTTACTCCGCTGCACGCAGTTCATTGATTTATTTTGCTGAATGAAGATATTAACAAAACATAGCAGGCCTATAAATCCAAGTCCCACTTTTAGATCAAACTACTCACAATGCAAAATAAATCAAACTAAACCAGAAAAATGCTTCTTATATTAGGTGTAATAATACAAGGATGTGATGTAAATAGATGCACAATTATGTATAATTTTGCACGCGTTTTTATGATGGCGTACTCTCCTCTCATGTCAAAGTACCTTAAAAACTGTAGTGTGCATAGAATAGATAGATTTTTTTATACCAATGATTTTAATTCCTTCAACTTGTGAATGTACAGTAGTTTTGTATTCTTTTTTTTTTCTTTCATCAGTCTGATAATCAGAATTTGTTGTAAGGTCATGAGGGGAAGCTTGAGGATATCTTTTTCCTTCGCTTGCAAATTATCCAGCCTCCTTGTCCTGTGCGGAATGGGCGGTCACTGCTTTATTTCTCCCTATAAAGGAGGAGGCATGGACCTGTTGCGCCCTAATCGCCAAGCTGCAACTCCAGAAAGCGAGCCTACGGTGTTGAATGCTCAGCGTTTATTAACAGTCTGCAGCGTCAATGGATTTTAAAGAGTTTGGAGACGAGTCGTCCTCCGAGGGAGACACGGAGGATCTGGACAGCGTGAAAGCGCTCACGGAGAAGCTCAAGTTAGAGACTCGCAGACCGTCCTATCTGGAGTGGCAGGAGCGCGTACAGAGTCGAGCGTGGAAGGAAAGAAATTCAGCGGACGGTCCGGGCTCTGGAGGACAGCAAGTCGTCTCCGTGCCTGCAATTTTGAGGAATGGGAACTCAGAACTGGTTGTGGGCAGCATCTGTGGCTTTGCTACCATTGACGACGCTTTGGAGCATCTTAGAAAAGAGCTGGTGAGTGCCTCCTGGGCATTTTATTTCATTTTACCCAAAGATGCAAAACACAGTAAAAGAAAGTCAGTGCAAATAATTTAAGAGTCGCAGCCCTTGACAATTTAACCCTTCAATCAGTCAGTCTAAAAATAAATAAGTAAATTAAAAAGAATTACACCAAGTCCTCATGAGAAGTACAGATCTACCCTCTTACTTTACCTTTAAGATAGATAGTCATCTCTTTAGGTGTCAGTGATATTCCTTGCATGACTGCTTGGCTTAACTCAAGGGAAAGCATGGCTGATTTCATGCAGCCCTTAAAGTCTAAACAAACAGATTGCGAAACAATATGATGCCTGTTTTCTCATAAGCTCCAAGCCATATATTCCACATGATTTGTACCCTTTGATGAGAAGATAGGAACCATCCAAATCCAAACTTCCACCGATTTTCTGCTATCTCACTGAAGCTCACCTTCTTCTCTACCCTCCCCACCCCTTCTCTATCCTCAGAGGGAGATGCAGGTTCAGGACAACCAACTGGCCCGTCAGCTGATCCGTCTGCGGGGGGAGATCCATCGGCTCAAAGTGGAGCAGGTGTGCGACCGTCATAAGGAGATGCTGGACGATGCAACATACGAACTGGAGGAGTGCGGAGAGGAGTCAGACCTGCTGTGTGACATCCCCATGAAGGCTGCCTTCGCTCTGTCCACCCCTCTGAAACACCTGGGCCTCACCAAGATGAACATCAACTCCAGACGTTTCTCACTGTGTTAAAACCTGCAGCCCTTACTCATGCCTCTGGGGATGTTCCAGTCTCCTTCTCTGTGTTTGTGTAGGTATTATTATTGTAAAGGGTTAATTCCTCTTTGGGAGGTGTAGTGGGGCAAAAGTAAAGAGCAGCTGCCAGCAGCCATGGGTGAAAATGAAAATGATGATTACTTTGATGTGTGCCTTGGTTTGACATGCATGAGGAAGCCTCTGCGTACAGGCATGCACGGGCACACACCTTTATCACCACACAGCTTCCTGCTGGATGAAGGCTGGGCTGCTCTGCTGTTGACTGAAAGAATTAATGAAGACTAAGAGCTGGACTGGAATGAAAGGTGAAATGAGTATGTGTTAAATATTTTACACCAAGGTGATTTGATGATGCAAATACATGGTTTACATGTGCCAAAGACGTGTAAGGGGGAGAATAGTACCGTGTTACTTAAAGAGGAGTTATCTTTGCTCATTTACAGCTCTGTTTTTATTCTTGGACTTTGCAAGAGTAGAGTAGCGTGCAGAGATTCAGAGTTCAAATGCACCTTATTTATCTTCTACTGCGCTTTGGTGCTGCCCTTCAGTTCATCCTCTGTTAGAAACAAGACATTTCATCTCCTTTCCCCCTCCCTTGAAGCCAACTTTCTTCTGATTGGCTGCCCCTCTCAGAAAGCGGTGAGATGATTTTTATTAAGGTTTTCCACCGTCATTGACATCATTGAAAGAAAGTGTCTGAAACAGAGCATTTAGGGCACTCTGAAGCGTGAGCTCTTGGCTAACAGGGATTACTCGTAAATACACTGACCTCATTATTCAAAATCATGTTTAATACGAGCGTTCACCATTGTAGAGTGCCTAGAACGTGTATAATTTACATATATACCAGAAAATAAGAAAACGCATAATAGGTCATCTTTAAGATTATATAGAAATAATAAAATTCTCATTTCAGGGCACAAACTCATGTTTTCAGTCTGTCACAAGACTATTTGGACAGGTCACATTGCTTTAAATCAGTTTAGAGGTCATGACCTCAATCTAAATAGGTCTTGGAACGATTAATGAAATATTAGCACATAGAGATAAGGGGTGACAATTAGGCACTAGTTCAGTCCAAAATCAAATTTACATATTTTCCCGCAGGCTTGTAATGGTGCTTACACCTTTGGATAGTTTCGGTCTGTGAGTTGCTCAGGTTGGGAGACTTTGGCTGTTGAGATGTCTGGCTTCTCTTGAATATAATGGATAGCACTCACCAAATAAATTCATTTGAATAACTCAACAGCAATGTCTCTTCTCAGAAATCATGACTCAAATTTTATTTTTAATGTACAATTATCTGCCAATCAAAAGAGGACTCCAATTAGCTAACATTACAGCTCAGCCTGGGGGAGATGCCATTAATGTTTGCATCCTGTCATCCTGCCACAAGCACGAGCCTTTCATCACAGTTAGATGCCATTTCTGCACAGAGATACACTAACTGTCCAGGATTGTGAATTTATTATTATTTTTTGAGTAACTGGGTCATGATTTCTGCAATGAATCAAATGTGTTCCCTTCAAATTTATTTTTTGGCACTTTGAATGGCATAAGCCATGCCATATTTATAAAAAAAAATGCATACATTTAATTTTTGGAAGAATAATCCCTTTAAAAGTTCATAAGACAAAAAGTTTGGGAACCACAGCTTTACTGAAACTGAATCACGAAGGCAGCTGCTCTGGTCTGGTCTTGTTCAATAAAGAAATGCTCAGCAACACTTTGAAGTAAACAAAGTTCTTGAATACAGCCACAGACACAAGCTACAGACAGGTCACACTCCAGCATTTTTACACCTCTACTTCACAAACCAAAAATATCTCTACAGCCTTACCGCTGCAGTGACACAACCCAGGAGCCCGCGCCTGATGCTCTTTGTTTTCCATTACCATGTCCACATGCTGCAGAGCACTGATTTTAGGCTTTATATGGCTGGCCAGTGACCAAGTGTAATTTACTTCTTAAATGATGTAGTTTAGTAAAAAAGAAAGAAGAACGAATGAGTGATTTTGCTTTATCTTTGGATGTATTAAATGTATAAAATATCTATTAAAGTTATTATTCTATGCAGATTATTAAATCATGCTGTAATATGAATGTAATGACTTAACAAATCAAGATAAAATTTAAAAAAAAAGCCTTAAACTGTAAATTGCTATTTTTTTCATGCACATAAAGGCAATATTAAAGAGAAATTTTCATATCTGAGTCGGTTGTACATTGCATTATGATGGGGAGTGTGAAACCCAAGTTAAATCCACCACATGCAGGCAATCATAACATTACTGTTTTGAAAAGAGGACGGCTATACGGATATACTCGCTCACACTCGTGTGTGTGTGTGTGTGTGCGTGCCTGTTCAGAACGGGCAGACTGGGGGTTGCAGCTTTCTCAAGAAACGCTCATCTGAACATGAGTGAGCGACTGGAGTCATTTGTCTCAGGAAACCAAAGACAGTAAATGAAATTAAATGAAAACATTCCCAGATATCTTTGGGAACCACTTTGAGGTTTAGAGTGTTTGGAGTAATGACATTTTGTAAAAGTCTGACCCTTTTGGTCAGCTATTGTGTAGATTAAGACTTGGTTTTACGGTTAAAGTTAGAATTAGGTTTAGGGTTGGCTTAGGATAAGGGTTTGGTACTCAGTTGTGATGGCAAATCTTCAGAGTAAGAGGCTTGGGAATGCATCCATGTCAGTGAGTGCCCTTACAAAGATAGTCAAACAAACATACTCTGCTCTTCAAAACAATGTCAAATTCGGCCCTGCAATACAGCTGCAAAGTCTGAAGCAGACTGCAAGAACGGTTGTCGAGGTAGGGGAAGAACAGAGATATATATGGGTAAATAGAGATGTAAAATGCTGATTATTGGATGATTTCTGTGCATCTGTCTGTGTAACTGAGGGAAAATGTCACCCATGCTCCAGCACATCCCTCTCCATCATCCATCCTCAGTCCTAAAGCCACCCAGGCACAATAGTGTCTTCTTTCCTCCCAAGAGACAGTCATGACCTGGTGTAACACTCAAACATATGAATGGGGCCCTAGAGGAATATGCAGAAGCAGACATAGTCAAAGAAGACACCAAATATGCCTTGACAGAGTGTGGTCACTGTGTTAAATGAGAGCAGATCTAGGCCTGTTGAAATGATCACATAGTGGCATACTTGAGGACGTGTATGATCTCATGAGTGTTGTGGGACCTCGATAGTGAGAGAGACATGGAATTGAGTATCATATGGAAAATGCACAGAGGATTAAGTGTTGCAGCTTGAGGCCTTATTCTTGAGTGAATGCTTTCACAATAAAGGGTTGCAGACTTGTGTTTCTCACTCTTTGCCCTGCAGATACTTTCCCGTGACCCTTTTCCCTCATGCCATCAAATGAGCAGAAGCTATTACTGTGGAAATGAAGAATAATCATCTATCAGTTTATTGTGAAGCCATGTAAGCTTACATGATGCACATGAGTAAGCAATAGAAGCAAAGAAAAAAAGAAAAAGAAGAAGCCTCATTTACATTCATGAAAGAGGCCAGCACCTGTATCATGTAGCAGGAGGTAGGAGGGCTGGAAAACTTTCTGCACATTGATAGCATCTCAGTTTGATTGCGTAACAGAATGTGATTTCCAACCACATTTGGAAGTAGTGACAACTGTGGTCGAGAGGAAAAAAGGAATACCCTTAAACCCCAGAAGACCTGCACAAAGCTGATCTCCAAAGATGGTGGGACTCTTCTCACAGCATTATTCATCATATCAAGGAAGAGTTCTTCGACAATTAGACTTTATCTTCAGATACCATGAACATGTACCTTCTTGTTTAGGCTGTCACTGTAACATATGTCACTCTTAAAATTTCCAAAAGTGAAACATATTTCAAACATCCTCCTAGATTTACACTCTGTACTTTAACGGAAAAAAAGAGTGAACTCAGGTGGTTTCATCATGAGTGAGACTCAATCTATGCTGTGGCAGTCTTCTAAGCACATATTTCTGTGCACTTCCTGTAATGTTTGGACTGACTTCCTGCCAGTGCATGCTCTGTAGCAGCAGCCGTTCACCACAAGAGAAAAGATGTGGTCCACGGCTAGAGTTGTATGAAATGTAGAAAATGTGACAGCGCAGGCTTAGAGGGTGTTAACAGCCAGAGAGACTTTTTATTTTATGTCTTCTCTCAGGGCTAAATGTGACCATAATGTAGCCTGTTTCACAAAATAAGAACTACAACAATGATTCCATACTACAGAATGGTACTATATAAGGGCGATGTGGTATTTGTGACAAGTTTTGTCTGTTTTTATTTTTATATTTTTCAGTAGCTCAGCCAAGATAACTTTAGCCACGTTTAAGACCAAACTAAGACCAAAGACTAATTTTAAAGGGTTTACCTGCCACAGACAGAAATATCCTCAAACCACATGTCTCACAAAAAAATTAAACTTAGTCTTGTTGACTTAACACCCAACGTTTAAAACCACTACACAGGAAACACAACTGTCCCAGCTGCAACAATGGTTTCAAATGTCTTTTGAGGAGCTCTGGACCACAACTTCAGCTGCACATTGAAGATGTTCTTTACCTTAAAGGTCAGCAAGTCACACGTTAAATGGGCACAGCAAGCAGCACAAACACAAATATAACCTCAGCAGTGCCTCGTGGCCTACAAAAGCCCTCCTTTTTTAAACTGTTTTGGAAAATTCATGTCTTGTTTCCCTCTTTGGGAAAGGTGCTGTCCTGACCCCTTTACCATGGAGCCCATAACGTTCCCCCTTGCTCTCACACAGCTGCACGGTAAGCACCTGTTAAAAGCCTGCAGAGCAACCCTCAACCTTTCAACGACAGGAAACTCTCTGGGTTGCTCTCCTCCAGAGTGCGCATGTGTGCATACAGACACCACAGCAGCACTCCTGAGTTAGTGTTATAATAAGAGAAGCGGATGATGACATCTTCACACCCAATCGCAAGAGGTGAAAAACTCATTTGTTGCCCTTAAACAGCTCTTTAAAAAAAAAAAAAAAAAGAAATATTTAATAAAGAATATCTCAATGGCGGCACCTGAAATCTGACATTATTGGACACTTGGAGAGACATTTCATATCTCAAGAGGTGAGTTTCAGAGTTGTTATTCTTTCAGCCTTACTTTAAGATTAGGTTAAAGAAATAAATGACTGTGACGAAGACATAATAAAATAAATAAACATCTTGACTTCTTTCTTAGTATAATGTGTTAAAGCAAATATTCTACATAAACCAAATGATTATTTCAAAATTTTGACTTTTATATGAAATTAGCTGAATTTGAAATAAATATATGGAGGTGAAGAACAGCAGCACCTAAAAAATAATGTTCAGTCTGCTGAAATTCAATTTTTGTGTTTTTGTGTCACAAAAGACAGCAACAAAGTGCGTTCAGTTACTGGTTATGTGATCTCCTCTGTTGATATAAATCAGCATTACAAGGAAGACGTGACCACAAAAGAGCAAACCGTTTTCTTGTTGCAATTGAGTATGAACGGTCCTGTAAATCCACTTTATACACTTGTTTTTAAATCAGAAAAAAGTTTGAGTTTTAATACAAAAATACCTGTTATGTAGGCTTGTCTGTATATGGGAAATAATGTAGATAATGACAAAGTTGTGTAAGGTAAAAATTCAAAATTGAAAATTTGTCTGCTGTGAAATTGGTGTTTCAGCAATATACATAAAAAGCTTTTAACTATAACTTGAAACTATTACAAAAAAGATGTTTTTTATTGTTTATTTCTACAAGCTTCTCTGACAATAAGTGAATGAAGAGAAAAATCTTCAGTTATCATCATCACATCATCTCTGGTAGACTTCATATCTGGACTACCCTTAGCAACGTTGGAAACAATAACATCAACTAATAGTGTGTGTTTGGAAAGGCCTTCCGATGCAGATGATAGAAAGCAGAGGGTAGCCCCTTGGTGGAAAATGCTCACTTGTATTACTCGCTGAGTGTGGGCCAGTAAGTATAGGAGTGCTGATAATAAAATAGAACTTCTTCATACCCTACTGATCCCTCTGTGATTCCTTCCTTGGGGTCTCGGGGCAGTGGTGGGTTGTTACTGCCTGTTCAGGCCTCTCCAGATTTTTCTCACGGCTTTGAACCTTTGGGACAGACGGCTGCTGCGATTGGCCCACTGACCCTGTTCCATGAATGGTCCGATGGGAGCCAAGCGAGCCTGAGAAAGCTGGTTCATGCAGAGCACCAGTGTAAAACACAATACGGAGCACGTGCAGATTATACAAGATTAACATTGGTACAGTTTTGTAGAGCCTGCTGTTCAAGTCTGAGTGAGAATTAGAGCAAGTAAAGGCCTGTGATTTCCAGTGCTGAACATTATAATAAAATGTTGTCAGTTCTGTGATGTGATTTGTGATTTTATTTAACTGATGTAGGTTAGCATGTTGTACAAAGTGTCACTACAGTGAAAGCTTTTACAGTTGTCAGACTCTTATTTCTGAGCCCGATTTAACTCTGAGCCTCCATTTTGAGGCAAGGCCCTCGGTCACATCCGACTGAAGCACTTCTCGGAAGTAAAAGATTTTCATTGTACATATTTTCAAATTTAGCCATAAAAGATGTTTTGTTTTTTTTTTGTTTTTTAAATCTTCATTTTTTCTTTACATTTTCTAAGAGAATTTGACTTACATAATTTCAAATGAAGTGCATGATATCTGGAAACTGTTTTGAACTGATATGGGGTTCATTCGCCGGTGATCTAAAACGCCATTTCTTCCATTACAAATTTGTTGTTAATATTTTATGACCAGTACATTTTAGAAAATAACCTCAAGTCTCCAACTTGCAGAAAAGATGGGCTGTAACTGCAGTTCGGACTATTCAGACAATGACTGGATTGAGAACTTGGATGAAATCTGTGAACACTGCAACTGTCCCATACCTCCACAGTCATGCAACCCAGTAAGTGTTCATTGTCAATGTGTAGTATGGGTATGTGTATATATGTGTTTGTGTCAGTGAACTGTACGGTGCAGAGCATGAATGAATGTCTGTACGTGATGTGAACAGCTTTTGGTTTTTGTGTGGTGAGTGTGAATGACCACTTGGGGGACAAACACATAAGCTGAGATCCCACAGTGTATTTTATGTTGTGCAAATTGTTGTTGAGTACAATCTGTTGTTGTAGATTTCAGTTGTATAACTTACATAACTGTGAGGGAAGTTTCCTTTTGGTTGTGTAATTAAATGCGGGCGTAACTATTCCTCCAATGTTGTTTGTTTCCTCTCTGCAAATTAGATTTCCCATTAGGCTGGAAATAATAGAAATAAAGGAGAAAACCACATGTGTGTGGTGCAACACAGAGACATTTTGCCTGGAAGAAAAAAAATCAAACTGCCTACGATTTACCGTCAAAGATCCACGTATCAACCCTAGAACTGCACAGGGCTTTACAGTGAATGTGACGTGTGACGGTGTCTTGTTTTACCGCATAAATCTTACAAAGCTAAGTGTAAAATGCAAGTCTAATCTTGTTTATCTCTCACCAGTACACAGATCAGCTGATTCCATATCCATCCCAGCATTCACCCCCTACATCACCTTTACCAGGTAAAATATATACAAGAAGTATATTATTCTGTGTCTGTGTGTGTGTAAGTATCTATAAGTACATGTGTCCTGCGATGTAGTGAAATCTATTTTAATAGCCTAATTTTACAATGTGAATACTATATGATAGTTTTGATTTTGCAAACTTTACAATAAAACAAAATAGGTTTAGGCAGACTGCCTAAAGTATAAATGGAAAAAATACTTGTATACATAAGCATATAATGTATTTAAAAGTGTTTTTCTTCCCTCAGTGTAAGTAAATCTGCATTTTTCTCCATCTGTCACACAACAAACCTTTCCATTTCATTGTTTTCTAACACAAATTTTCCATTTACCTTCCATTTTCTGTTTTCCGTTCCGGTATCTCTTCCTGCTTACACAAATATGACAACGTATGTATAAAAATTGCTGGAGTGTCTTATGGCTTATTGCATACTCGAGTATCACATCCATACTTTGTTTCCTGAGCCCTTTGGATGATATGGAGTCTGATCTGGGACCTGGACAGGTTTTGGATAATTATTAAACAGAAAAACAATTAACTTTGAAAAAAAAAAAGTAAATCATGTAGTGACATGTGTTTCTTCTGGGGCTTCGCATCACCTGTACAGGAAACAGCTTCCTGTATTCTATCTATCATTATTCTATTTTATGAGTTGGAATTCTTTGCAGTTTATCATGTAGTTGGAATCTCTTTAGAAACAACATACAGTCTAGTAATCAAAGAAAACATGACAGTTTATAAAGCCTTTATCTTCTCCTATAAATAAATCTTTAATTTAGTCAACTTCAAATGTCTATTTGCAAAGAAAAATGTGTCTTTGCTTGTATGCTGCGATGCGAGGGGTCTTCATAAGGAATGTTCGCCATTGCCAGAGTCAATTGTTTGCGCACAGGGGATCGTTGGCTTTTTCTTTATAATGTTGGGTGGTCTTTACCTTACAGTGCGGAGCACCTTGACATGAATATCGCTGTGAATTGGCACTATATGGTAGATATATAGAAATTTAAAAGAATTAAATAGAAACATCCAGAGGATTCAAACACCCGAAACACACAAGATTTTTATTGCATTTCTAACACTGTAACTGTAAGTAAAATTGTTGAAAAATGTATCTCAAATAATTTAAACAAAAAACTAATTTTTTTTCTTGCAGACAACCTTGTGGTGGCCATTTACAGCTATGAACCCACTCATGACGGCGACCTCGGCTTTGAGAAAGGAGACAAACTCAAGATCCTCAACAAGTAATCTGCTTATAAACACACAGTAACATCTTGCAAAGAAAACCAAGTATTCAGTTCTTTCACTATCCATTGACCCCATAAAAACTGAAACTCAAACTATAAAACCATAGCGCGTCCTGAAAATGTAAATAAAAAAAATAATTGAAACTCCACATTTATTTGATAATTGCACGAGAACAGCACATCAAGTGCTGAAACTGAGAAATTGTATTGCTTTTTGAAATATATATATATACTCAATTTGAATTTGATGCCAGCAATATGTTTCAAAAAGGTTGGGACAAGGATATGTTTACCACTGTGTACCATCACCTCTTCTCCTACCAACACCCTGTATATGTTAGGGAACTCAGAAGATCAATTGCTGCACTTTTGAAAGTGAAATCTCTTCCTGTTTTTGCTTGATTAAAACAGCTGGCATATTTTTTGTTTCATAACACACCAAATGTTTAGTATGGCTGACATATCTGGACTATAGGCTGGCCAGTTCAGCACCTGGACCTTATTACTACAGAGCCATGCTGCTGTAATAAGCACAGAATGTAGTTTAGAATTACTTTGCTGAAATAAGCGAGGCTTTCCTGAAAAAGCCATAGTCTGTATGGCAACGTATGTAGGTCCAAAACCTGTGTATATTGTTCATCGTTAATGGGGCCTTCAAAGATGTGCAGGTTATCCATGGCACATACACTAATGCACCACCAAACCATCACCGATTTTCAGCTACGTGTGGATAATAACCTGGTTAGAACCTCTCGCAAGACACATAAGAATTTCAACTTCTCATTGGTCAGACCACAGGGCTGTTTTCAGCTGTGCCTCAGTCTATTTTAACTGAACCAGGACAAGCGATGGCTGCAGTGTTTCTAGATCGTGAGTACAGATGTTTTAATGGCAATTGAGTTCAACAGTTCCCTCTCACAGAGTGCTAAACGGGCTCCCTAGCTTTACATCAGCGCGACTCAGCCTCTCTGTGATGCTCATTATATACCCGATTATTAATTTCAATATTTGATATGTTGTCTTTGTACGGTTTTCAGTTAAGTGCAGGGATTCAGTTATTTGCATGACTTCAATTCTGCTTTTATTCACATTTACACATATACAAATATTTTTTGCTCACAAATGTTGTTCTGGTGACCTCATGTGAAAGACAACATTTTTTGATTATATGTCATGTATTTATAGTGTACCCGGTTTATTTTCTGATGTGAAATGTGAATACATGATCTCACCCCATATTTCCTGTCACTCTCTGTCGACAATCGAATAAATGCAAAAAAAAAAAAAAAAAAAAAAAAAAAAAAAAAAAAAAAAAAAAAAAAAAAGAAAA
>VUQI01027092.1:0-19540 GCA_015106735.1 Paratilapia polleni
TGTAAGGCTTGGATGCAGCTGCTCGGCCATGGAAACCCATTCCATGAGGCTCTGTACGCACTGTTCTTGAGCTAATCTGAAGGGCACATGAAGTTTGGAGGTCTGTAGCTATTGACTCTGCAGAAAGTTGGCGACCTCTGTGCACTATGTGCCTCAGTATCCACTAACCTCGCTCTGTGATTTTACGTGGCCTACCACGTCGTGGCTGAGTTTCTGTCGTTCCCAATCGCTTCCACTTTGTTATAATACCACTAACAGCTGACTGTGGAATATTTAGTAGCGAGGAAATTTCCCGACTGGACTTATTGCACAGGTGGCATCCTATCACGGTACCACGCTGGAATTCACTGAGCTCCTGAGAGCGACCCATTCTTTCACAAATGTTTGTAGAAGCAGTCTGCATGCCTAGGTGCTTGATTTTATACACCTGTGGCCATGGAAGTGATTGGAACACCTGAATTCAATGATTTGAATAGGTGAGTCAATACTTCTGGAAATATAGTGTATATATATTCTCTGTGTTTCATACAGATGGGTTTTGCCAGGCCTGCAGCGCTTGTTTGATCACTAAAAATGTGACACATATTTTTAGTTTAACAATGCTATTACTACATGTAATTCCATTTATCATGTCAACACAGCCTTCCATTCTTACAGTCAATATCACATAGTTTTGTACACTGCACATAACATGCAGTAAATAAGCATAAAAATTGCTTAACTGACACGCCATAGAAGAACATATCACTTTACGGTATATAAGCGTTTTTATAGTGCCATATTTCAGTAACTTGATCAATAAAGAGGTTAAAATTTTGCGCTGACTGTTAAAATACGTAGTGTAATGAATGTAGAACGTGCACACAACAAACGTGCACGGTGAACGTAGTCGTAAGGTCGCCGTTTGGTGCTCAATTGAATTGTCAAATGTACAAATATATACGATTGTGGGATTTGTATACACCATATAGATGTTGGAACTCACAGTGCCCTAGGCACTGTTTATGCAAAGTTTCATCAAGATTGGTCAACTGGTCTAGGAGGAGATAGGGAACATACAAACATACGCTATGATTTTACTCTTAAAGTGAACATATTTTACCAAATATACTTCTGTACTAAAGAAAACCTTAAACTAGAAAATGAAACCATAAATTTATCTGGAATTTATTTAATTAATTCATTCAAGTGAAAAGAGAGAAGCTATATACTGGGCTTAATTCCTTATAGACTTCTTTGCAATCAGAGTTCTTTTTGTTACTGAACTGGCTTTACTTTCTAGATCTGAAGGCTCCATTCACCTTTTATATACAGTTAGGTCCATAATTTGTTGGACAAAGACACAATTTCTGTACTTTTGCCTTTGTACACCACCACAGTGGATTTTAAATGAAACAATCAAGATGTGCATTGAAGTGCAGACTTTCATCTTTAATTAAAAGGGTTTAACAAAAGCTTTGAATTAACTGTTTAGGAATTACAGCTACTTTTATACACAGTCCTTGATTTTCAGAGACTCAACATTATTGGACAAACTAATATAATTTTAAATCTAAGGATTGTTTTTAATACTCGGATGAAATTCCTTTGCAGTCAAGGACTCCCTGAAGTCTAGAACCCATGGACATCACCAAATGCTGTGTTTTCTCCCTTGAGATGCTCTGCTAGGCCACCTTCAGTTGCTGTTTATTTGTGGGTCTCTCTGCATTCAGTTTTTTCTTCAGTAACTTAAAAACTCCTCTATTGAGTTGAGATCAGGTGACTGACTTAACCATTGATAAATATCCCATTTCTTTGCCTTGAGAAACTCTTGGGTTGCCTTTGCAGTTTGCTTTCAGTTATTATCCATTTGCACTGTGAAGTACCATTGAGTCAGTTTTGCAGCATTTGGCTGAATCTGAACAGAGCATAGCCCTCTACACTAAAAAAGTCATCCTGATTGTTGATTTGGCTTCTCCCTTTTTGCTGTCTCTGATAGGTTTATTTTGTTTTTTTCAGCCTAATGATGGCCTCCCTCACTTGCACTGATATCTAAAATTACAGTGAAAAGCTATAAAATATAAATTTAACACAACTGCAGATATCACGCCTGCCTCATTTGTCATGAAATAACAAGGGAACAGGCCTCTCCAATTCATTTTGAGCCTCTGAAAACAGTATGTAAAAATGGCTGTAATTCCTAACCAGTTAATGGAAAAAGCTAAAAGTCTGCACTTCAATCACATCTTGACTTATGCTGCAAACCTAATGATCTCCAGAGCAGGTCATGTTCAAGATATTACAGTACTGGCCACTGTATGAACACAAGATAAACAGAAAGCTATCCAGAAAGCTACAGAGAGTGTAAGGTTTGTGCATAAAGCGACATTAATGGGGAACACAATAGGATAAAATGAACCAAAATCCTTCTTAAGCTTTACAATGTTTGCTATAAATTCCAAAGTGACTTATAGTGGATCATGCCTTACCTTTTCATCAAATCTACTGAGACAGGTCTTTCTACTCTATTTATTGAGGGCGTTCTTGAAGTCTCTTTGTTTCTGAGTGGTGCTTCCAAATAACACCTAAAGTCAAGCTCACCTCCAAGTGATGTTCCAAGCAAACGGAAATTGACGTGGCTCCACTGACATTTCCGTGAAGCGCAAGATGGCGCGTGAACTGGCTGACCTCATCTGCGCCAGTGTCGTCTCTCACTGTTTGTGCTCTGCTGGACCATTACCAAAACTGTCTGAGTCTGCATTCGTCCTCTGTAAAAACCAGAGAAGAGGTTAACTACTTCCTTCTCGCTGTCACATGTTTACAAAAACATGCACAGGCGCTCAAAGGCACCTGCTGAGCCACCTGAAGGGCACTGTCTAATACAGAGTTTGACTGACAGGTGATATTTGAGAGGGCAAGCCAGGGGAGAGGGGCGCAGCAGTCAGTATTCTGGATGAGAGGCGGAGAATCACAAAATGCACTGCTAATAGCAGTGACACAGACATACACACTGAGGCACACCGCAGTATGTGCACACTCAACTCATCACCATAGGGAGGAACATTGGATGAATATATTTTTTGACTTCACCTTTAGGCTTAAAAAAAAAGCAGACATTTTAGCTTTTTATGTGAGTGCAGTATATTTACATTTAAATGAAGATATCATAAAGACATCATAGTAATGACAGACAGGTATTTGCATGCTACGCTTTAGGAGCTGTATTGCTTTGCCAGCATTTTATGTTTTCTCAGGGGATCTACACACTTAAACTCAAACTGTCTTTCCTTCACTGATGGCTTTAATAAAGAGGTTTTACCTATGGGGTGTTGGGTCTTTACAGCAGAAAAAGGCATGTTTTGCTCTTGTATTTCCTGGTCTCTTTGCACTGTTGTCAGCTTTACTTCCTGTTTTACTTTGAAATCTTTGTTTATCATGCACTCCTGTTAGGCTATTTCTTGCCTTCCTATTGGGTCACCCTGATTAATATCACCTGTGTTCAGTGTGCCAGACCTGGTCTCAGTTAGCGAGTGTTTCCAGTGTACAACAGGTATAAAAATGTAAATATTTCATTACTTAAATCTACTTTAAGGCCAATTATTGCAGCTTTTTATTTACGTTTTTTTACTGATCATAAAAAAGTCAGCTGTCACTTAATGCAATCATAGTATTTTATATAATCATGTACAATTATCTATGTAAGTATTTTTTCCTTAAAATGTACCAATACCAACCTAGCCTCCCTATGAACACTACAAATACCAGCCACAAAAAACACAAATGAACACATCTAGAACTTCACAGGTGGACTTGAGGAAGGGAATAGGGCAAAATAAAAGTAATGGCTGGAAAGTGTAAGATCCAGAACACAATTTCAAGGCTTTTCCAAACATCGTGATGAGCAGCGAGAAACGATGAAAGCGAAAAATGAAAATGACAGCAAAGGATGGGAAAGAAGCACTATATCCTACAGTAGACATGGGCAATGAAGATAAAGAGGCAGAAATGGTTTGACAGCAGAAAAAGCAAGGGGAGAGGAGGCGATTCAGCGCAGGTGATGCAAGTCTGCCTGGAACTAATTCTGCTTAATCTGTCTCACCTACAGCTGTGGAAAACAAACTGGGTAATGGGCTTAGAAAGCAAAGGCAGAGTGTGTGTGTGGAGAAAAGCGAGAGAGAGGAATAAATCGAAAAAAGTGAGGGCCTTGATTAAAGAGGGAGCAGAAAGGTGAAGACTTTAAAGAGGTAGAAAGGCAGACAGAAAGACTGTGGTGACTTGAAACAGGGGGTGTTCAGCTGGTAAAAAGGATGGACAGGGAAATGACATAACAGAGAAACGCAGACTGTCAGTGAGAAAGGGGGATTTCCACGACAAGTATTAAAGTCCTCCTGAAGCTTTCTCTCCTCTTCTGTCACTTTGTTCACCGTCTCAGATGAAATGGAGTTGAAATAAGGATGTGTTTTAGTTGTTTTTGTTAGATTAACAAAGATCAGTTGGTAGTGTGTCAGTAAACTAGGGCTATCTGTAGCCCTGTGGGGGAACCTGTAGTTTAGGTTTTATGGCATATTTATAATAAGGCTCAGTCGCAGCCCATGGGCTTATACCTCTCAAGCACAAGCATTACAAAACACAGAGCTTAGCACATCAAACACCCCTCTACCCTTGTGGATAAAAAATATTCCAACAACCAATAGTGTTCAGTAGATGTAAAGTATTCCTTTTTAAGTACCACTGGGTGGACAGACAGTGATCAGTGACCTAATAGGTGAAAACCCAGTGTCAGCTTTGTTTTAGTTTTAAAGTTTCTCCCCAGTATTAAAATTTTGGTGCGATTTACTCATTTTTGGAGATATTGGATGTAGTGATGTCTGTCTTATCTTGAATGTGCTGGAACACAATGGCACTCACTTTGTGGTGCTCAAAACGTGGAAAAAATATATATTTAAAAACCTTGCTGTGAGCATTTTTTATTTGGAGCTATTTTCTTTCTACTGTCTACATATGCCAAAGGAAGCGTGCGGCTTACCAGTTGAGGGGGCCGCCAGTAATGTTTACATCCTGTCACGCTGTCACAAGCATGAGCCTCCTGTCATGGGTAGATGCGTGCATGCTTTTATCTGTACATTGGCACGATTGGTGGGTGTAGTTCAGTAGCAACAAACAACTCCTACATGAAACTGGTCGTTCCAGAGTCTCTATTTATGGTCTAATGACAAAAACAGTTGCCTTCTAATAAGGAGAACAGTCTTCTGAGGAGTGTGAAGCTGATTTGATGGTGTTGAGCATCACTGCTGCTGTAGGTGCTATGGAGCTGTATGATGGCATTCCAACAGGCAGGGGTCATTCTAGAGTCTGCTGGGGCAAAGATTCATGGGGGGCTCCTTCACACAGCGTTCACCATTATTATGTTATAAATAATCTGACAACAATAACAACAACAGTCCTGTAAAATGCCCCTTACTGTTATTACTCTAGAAATGCCAGAGACCATGTTCATTTAGATAACACTGCCCAAGACCAAGTCAACTGGTTATGAAGTGTTAATACTGTAACCACTAGCTTCTACGTCCTTTTCAGCCTGCTAACTAGGTTAACAAGTCATCTGCCGGTGTCCTGACTCGCACACTTGACTCAGTCACATCACAGCCAGCAGAGCTGGGCACACTAGACTGCTCTGCTAGCTAAGATAACTAATGTTAAACATCAAGTGAACAAAATAAATAATGTGATGCTAGTGGAAGTTATGTTATTCAAGTGTCTCTCCCCCACATTTAAGGCTAGACTAGTTTGCAATCGGCAGCTTCCTTTAGCTCCTAGTTTAGGTTTTATAGCATATTTATAACAAGGCTCAGTCGGAGCCCATTGGCCAAATTGTGATGGCTAGACGACTGGGTCAGAGCATCTCCAAAACTGCAGCTCTGTAGGGTGTTCCTGGTCTGCAGTGGTCAGTATCTATCAAAAGTGGTCCAAGGAAGGAACAGTGGTGAACCCGCGACGGGGTCATGGGTGGCCAAGGCTCATTGATGGATGTAGGGAGCGAAGACTGGCCCGTGTGGTCTGATCCAACAGACGAGCTACAGTAGCTCAAATGCCGAAGAAGTTAATGCTAGTTCTGATAGAAAGGTGTCAGAATACACAGATCATCGCAGTTTGTTGCGTATGCTCAGCAAAAGGTGGACCAACACAATATTAGGCAGGTGGTCATAATGTTATGCCTGATCGGTGTATGTCACTTTCTGGGCTGAAAGAATTTATTCTCAACATAAGCATCCAATTCTACTCCTACTGGAGCCCTGCCCCAGTAGCAAAGGCAGGAGTTACAATGAGGGTGGGCACAAAGAAAATCAGGTTCTAAACCATCAATCTCGGTTCTAAATCACATTAGGTAACCAAAGTAGGCCATTATAATTCACCATTATTCAATCATGCAAGCCTCATACATCATCAGAGGTAATGTTACAGGCATCAAGAACGACATTAACTACCACACAGACGCCAGCAGGACAGCCATGAATTCACACACACACAGCTGACAGATGCAACAACAATAAAGATGACAGATGCAAAATCAATAAAGCATGTGGATAGAGGTACAAACATACTCACTAACATTTAAAATGACATTTGAATATAGCGTGCCATGGCAACCACATAAATCACACACACGTACACAGACAGCAGATGCAGCAACATCAGCATAAAATCCACTGAAAGGCTTTCAGCAGTATAGCTTGGTAGGGGAGGTAACAAAAAGGAAAATGTCAAGACTGCTAGTCGAGCTGTTTACATTGTTTCCGAAACACAATGCTTAACCACCTGAACCACCAGACCTACTTTTCCTGTTGTATGTGTTTCAAGTTGAGCACATTTTAAATACTCAACAATTAGTCGGGTAGTTTAATCTACAGCAAAGTGTCATCTATAAAATTCCCATGTTTGTAGTGTTGCTATCCTGTAGGGGCTACAAACCTCAAAATACATGAAACATCAAGGTCCTGAAATTAGCAAAAGAACTAATTAAACTGAACACACCCTAAACATGCATGCCTGGTGGAGCCTGCCACACTGAACCTGCACTTGAATTTTATAAAACCTGGCATGGCAGAAAGTAGTTATTTTAAAGCTGCTCCATATTACGTTCTAACTCCTCTTCACACATCTTTACCAAAGTGATAAGCAAGCAAGAACTGAAATAAATAAATCAGTTTAATTTGCCCATTGTCTTGCTGCTATTACCTCTTAATACTCTGGAAGCAAACACTGTTGAAGTAATTTTCTAATGTGCAAGGACAGACCCACCAATCTGCACATACAGTATTTATGATACTGTATTACGTGTAGTGCAAGTTAAAACAGATGTCAGAAGGTGGGATCCTTTACAAAATTAAAATCACATTGTATTTAAAAAGACCTAAAGATAGCAATTGCAATCATGAACCCATCAGGAAAATGTTTACTGAAGTCATAGATCAAGGGAGGTGGTTGATTTTCCATGGACTTCTATATAGTCAGGGTTTGTTTTGAAACCAGAAAAGTAACCCCCTGCTGGCCATCAGAAAGAATGTAGGTTTAAGGCATTTTCAGACATAGAAGCTATGTCCATCTTTGATATACAGCTAATAGTCTGTGCTTTAATCCCTGTTTTTCATGTAGATTAACAGCTAGGTTTTATTTGAATATTCAAAACATTTTGAATATTCTCGCCCTGTGACAGCTGAGATAGTCTCCAGCCCCACTGCGACCCTGAAATGGATAAGCGAAAGAAAATGGATGGATGGATATAACATTATGTAACTTGGTTAAGGCACTGTGAGTGATTTTGAGGTAGCCTTAATTGACTGCACCCTTTTTAGAATGAACAGAAATTTAAGAGATGATATGGCTCTGACAGCGTGTCTTGTGCAATGTTATTGCAGCTGGACTGTAAAAGCCTCCTAAAGCTCCACAGCCATTGATGAGAGCTGATCATTTTGCTCCATTTAAATTATGAGGTGACTGCACTAGATGATTTTTCTAATTTATTATTTAAAAAAATCTCTTTGATTAATCTTTTGTTGGAGTACATCATGCTTTGCTTCTGAAAGGGCTTCACAGATTTGGTTTTAATGAAATGTTTTTTATGGAGAAACAGCTGTGTGTCACTACTAGAAATGCTAAATTATGAGTGTGTCTGAATGTGTACACTTTGGAAAAGGTCTTTTACAGGTTCAATTCTGGGATTTGTTCTGTTCAGTATTGATATAGAGAATACCATTTCTCTCCTTACCTGGCTAAAATGTACATCTTTATGCTGATGATGTTGTCCTGTGCTATAATGTGAATGCTGTTCATTCTTCTGTGAAATCCCTTGAGTACAGTCAATTTGATTTCCCTCAAGTTTCCCTCAAGAACCATATGCATTAGTTTCAAGAAAATACAAAATAAAGGATTTTCACCAGAGCCAAAACTATGGGCTGAAATGGTATTTGTACCATTTGTACAGAGAATGGTACAAATATTGAAAGAGTTTCTTAGAATATGAATCAATGAGAAGATGACTTTTAAATAGGGTGAATAAGGAAGATACACTAGCTTCATGGCTCCTTGCCCAATATGGCAGCACTAGCTAGAAAGAGTTGGTTGTCAGAAAGTGCAATGGGTTAAAGGGTTATGCAATTGCAGAAATGGTGTGGCATTTTTGTTTTTAATTATTAATTATCTCCCATTTCATTATACGAGAGGTAATTTGGGCATAACTGAAAACAGATTATAAAAACACCCTCAAATTTAGGGAATATGAAAGAAGAAATTGACAATGCCATTCACAAATAACATCTGCCACCATTACTGAAAGGAGTTCTCCGAATTGGAATCCTGCTTACCCCAGATGTTAAATATCTGTTGCAGTTGTCAGTCAGCGGTGATAAATCAGGCACAGCAGCTCTGTATACATTTCCATTTCCATATTTTTTTTACTCTAAATAGAAATGCTGCATATTTTCAGAACATGCCATACCATGCAGTGTTTTTCTTCCATTTTATAAGTGTAAAACCTCTATCTGGTCCTTAAGGGCAAACACAGTTTGAATGTATACCCATTAGTTTTGCTAACCAAAATCCTGGCAGAATTCCCAGAGTTGTAATTCAAAGATTCAGTCAAATAGGGGAAGTCGTAAAATGTGACTCAAGTCATTCCTGATACACCACTGAAAATTTGCTGTAGAAGTCAAAGTATGGGGAGGGGGTTTTGGCCATAAAATCAAAATCAGAACAGTAAATGCTGCTGTGGCTCACACAGCTGCAGGGTTGATGCCAAGCTCACCTCTTCATTTCTTTTCTTCCTCTTCCCCCGTCTCCTCCCCTGACTCATGCAGCCATCAGGTATTAGTCAGATGGCCACATGTGGAAGCACCAACAGCCCTGTGCAGTCTGTGGACAAACAGGTCCTTTGGGTCCAGTACTAGAGAAAAATAAAACCCATGAATTTTCAATTTAGTACTAGTTTTCATTTTATTTTTATTTATTTACTCTTTTCTGGCTTTAATCTTACAGATTTTGTGGCTTTTTAAAGTTCAAACTCTTTAATAGCATTCAACCAGGACAGTGGCATGGTGCTTTCATACTTTCTCTACTCTTTGAGTGGAAGATCAAATGTCATGCTGTTTTAAAAGTCATGAGGTGCATATGGAGAAGAAGGGCCATAAGGCCAGCTTGAAAATAACTTCTTATAAGTATTTTTTAAATGCTTTATTGATCAGTCCTGTACCCATTTTATGTGAATTCCCATGCATTTAACAGTTAGCTTCATTGTTAACTTGCATAGTTATTGGTAATGAGGAAGAAAAGTAAACATTTGACAATGTTTAACAAAATGTTCATGATTGGTGCATCTTTTTCTTGTCATGGTCCCCTGGTCCTCCTGTGCTGGCTTGCCTCTGTTTTGTGGTCTTCTCTCCTTTTTGCTCTTTCTCTCCCTCTCCTCTTTGTGTGTGTGTTGGTTTGTGGTATTCTCGCTCTTGTGTGTTAGGGGCGGGAGTTGTCCTGAGTTCCCGCCCTTCGGCTCTGCGCACCTGGAGATAACGAGATCACCTGTATTCAATCATCTGTGCTCCTGCCACTATTTAAGATGGCTGACACTGACTATAGTTAGTGAAGCTGGCTCCATCTGATTTTTGCTGTTTGCTCTTCCCTGTTGCGAATACTTACCTCTTTGTTTCTTTTGCACAGAAGACCTGACTGTTGGGGAATCAGAGACTTGGTTTGTCGAGAGAGAGAAAGAGATCATGGAAAAAGACCAGAAGAATCCCCTGCCTGTCTGAACCTCGGATTGCATTATTCTAGTCATTGTGTGCTTCTGTAGACTACCTGTTTCTTTGTGTAAATAAACCTGTTGAACTTTTCGCCTGAGTCCAGCGCATGAGTCCAGCGCATGAGTCCAACCTCCCTGAGTGGCCATGACATTTCTATTAAAGCTTCAGCCCCATCTTAATGTTAGAGTTTATCCATGTAGAGCTACTGCAGTTTTGACTACTGGTACCAAATTTAGTTTACTGGTTTTTAAACACAGCACCTCCAAACGGTCACTGGATGAAGTGACTAATGGAAAAAAAAGAAGAAGAAACAAACTATCCACTGACATATTTGACAGGGAGTGTTGGTTCTTGGTTCAAGAGTTGGTTCTCCTAGTCAGTGTGTTGGATGTGTGAGAAACAGACAGGTGTAAAGACCTGAAACTCTATATGTAGAAAATCTCCAAAATCTCTTGTGTGATGCATCGAGTGGTGAGTGCCTTTTGACAGTCGTCCGGGGGGGGGGGTCATGAACTGGCAGCACATGTTCAAGGGTCACTGATTAGGGATTGCAATAAGGGATAATCTGTCTGATGTGAATTAAAAGAAGTGCTTCTAGGGCAAAACAAACTGTGCATCACATCCTGCTGTGTATTGGGCATACACTCTTTCCGCCATCAAAAGTGCCTACTGACACATAAGCTTTGCCAGAAGTAACAGAAAAGGGTTACCTAGTTTATGTAAGGAGCTTTACATCACACAGACAGGGATGTAAAGCTGTCCCCTGTTTACCCGGAGACGTGATGGAGCAGACACACTGTGGGAAGAAGACAAGCCGGTAGAGGAAGTGTGATGCTCTGGGAAATGTTCTGATGGGAACCCATGAGTACAGGCATGAAAGTGGGATTCATGTGACACATGCCACTAACTTAAACACCTACCTAAATGACAGCGGACTCTTTGCAGGATATGTGCAATACTGCAGATATCAGAACATAACAAACTGTTGTCCCAGCCTCCAGACTCCTTACATTTCTGTCTGGTTGTGCGTCTGTGCGATAGGCTAGTTTAAGAAACTAGCTTTTCAATTCTTCTTTTTTTTTCAATTGCAGAATGAAAAGGAGAAAAATGTTGAACTGAAAAAAGAGGAACCTATGCCATTCCCACAATAACAAATGTCAGTTTGATTGGGTTTCCAAGTCACATCTTAAAGGATTTGCCAGTGCCTCATTGGTTGCAGCTGGTTTAGTAGCATTCAAGGGATGCACTTACACATCAGTAAGGTAGTCACAATGTTTTTATTAATCTTTAATTTTAGTAAAATTTTTGATCACTCTTTCTGCTTGATACAGTTAGACACTTATCTCGTCCGCAGAACTGATAAATCATCTGAAACAGTAAGTAATAAGAGGTTAACAGGTTTTAATCTTTGTGTTGCATTTCATAATCTAATTATCTAATTATCAGCATATAAGCTTATTATACGCTTTCCAAATCTTATTTTTTAGAACTTTACTGGAGAAGAATAAAGGCCCTAAAATTATATTGTACTAATGACATTTCCAGTATTCTTGAAGCCAGTCGGTTAAATTCTTCAACAGAGTGCAATGTTGGGACCTTCTGGTGGTGTAACGCATAATACATTGGGGATAAAACGTGTCAATTCCTCTTTGCTTTGATGTCTAACTCTGAGCTGTTCTTCAGTGAATGCGGATAGTGGAGAAGATCGTATCTAAGTGCAGTTTTTCCTTCCTCTGTTTCATTCGAACTCTTCCAATTTTTCAGTAAATGTTGATAACAAGTGGGGGATCATTCAGTGAATGATAGTAAGGAGATTTATTGCAAGTGCACAGCAGCACAAACAACACAAATCACTGATGAGCGTTCCACTTCTGCAGAGTAAAACAAAATAATAAAAAACTGTCATGTGGGTGTTTTTCACAAGCTTACTGTGTGAGAAGTTGGCCAAGAATTATTTTATTAATTATCTTATAGTCTGCACCCTTATATCCACACAGATTGCCTGGATTGTCAGTGTTGATGTATTGAATAAAGGAAAAAAGAACAAAAAAACTCAAAAGATCTCTAAGGATATCAAAGCACTTTTTTCACTTTTTTGACACAGTGTGACTGTGAAGTGGGCTGACCGTTACACCATATGTTTTCCTGATAATAATTCTGCTGAAATATGCAAAAGCCTTTTTTTTTCTTCTCCAAAACTAGGTTCCTAGTATAACTAAGGACACAGTCACCGGTCGCAAGGGAAAAATGTGTATTCCCTGACCGGTTGAGAATGGTTGCTGGCAGTTGCTTTGAAATCAATTGCTAAAGCCCCATACATACAGGCCTAGGGCCCAGTCAGTGACACCCTGGTAACCACCAGCTTCTAGGGAAAATGTGTATTCCCTGAACAGTTGGTGAATGGTTGCTGGATTTTGCTGAAATTGGTTGCAAAGAGGTATACGGTGCTGCACCAAAAACCTCCTTGTGATTGCTTTGGTTGCTAGCATGTTACTGCGGTCGTAGTTTGAATGGAGGGCGCCTACTTGTCTGCAAACACTTGCAAACTATTTGCTAAGTGGTAGTGAAACTGTGAAAAGTGGGATGCAAACCAGAAAAGAAGACGCTTTGCCTTCAAAGTCAAAGTTGTGCCTTTTGAAACATGTTGGTTGCAGTGCTAAGGCACAACTTTTACTTTGAAAGCGAATGGTCTCCGTTCCATTTACGTCGCACTTTTACAAGTTTCGCTACCACTCAGAGAGTAAATGGTGACTGTTTGCAGACACGTCAGGGTCTTTCATGCAAACTATGACAGCAGCAATCTGCTACAGACCAAAGCAATCACAAGGAGGTTTTTGGTGGAGCACCATCTTTGGTGACAACCAGCAACCTCCAGCAACCACTCGCCAACTGGTCGGGGAATACACACTTTTTAGTGATTGGAGGTTGCTAGGCAGTCGCTGACTGGTCTCTAGGCCTGTGTGACTGAGGCCTAACAAGAGACCAGTGATGTGTGCTTTTGTGCCACTTCACATCTAAATTTAATCATTTTGTACCATCTTGTTTTTCTTTCACTTGTAGATGATACCTGCACTCTCATCACAAAGCCAGTTGCACAGACACCATTTCTATTTGTTGGACTTGTTCTGATGAAAATATGGTTCTAGCTCATTGTTTAGTTTCATACGGTTGTGTTTTTAAAACGTTGCTTGAATCATCAAATAGCTTTCCAACTTTAACAAAGGTTGCAGCTCCTTGTCACACATATGGCTCCACTTACCATTATTTATTTTAATGTGCTTTAAAGTCTTGCTCTTTATTGTGTCTTTGCAAAATAAATAAAAAAATGCTAAAGTAGAAAGCATTGGCTATATGGTGAAGCGGCAACAACAGCTAACCAACAACACACAAAACCTCCTGATGTGTGTATTACAATTAATATAAAATAAAGTTTGAGGGTCTCACCCATTACAGGAGTTTCCCAGCAGAAATAGCAAATTGGGGTGGTCTTAAAATACACAAGAAACCCGGGGAAAATTTGGCAGGTATGCCTTATTTCTCACTTGACTGCACTTACTTACGCTGACCATATGAAAACAGATTCTGAGTATAAGGCCTTGAGTGAGCATATTTTATACTAGGTAGATCTACAAAGGGCAGCAGGCATTATCCAGTGTTAGGCTAACTTATTAAAAATATAGTGGCTGGCAGAAAACCCTTATCATGTACTTTAAAGAGCTTTAGTTGATAAACTAGGGTACAGTGGTGGATGCATTGATGCGGTCCTTACTATGTATTTAGTCTCACCACTTCTAAGGTTGGGCAAGGGTCAGCTGACATCGTGTGGCCTTAACCTGGTATTCGTTTTGGCAATATTAGCATATGGTTTGTTTGACTCTTCTCATCTTAAGAACAGCATGACCATAACCACCCTTAAGGCAAACAAGCAAACCAAGGGGAAAAAAATACAACAAGCCTGGTAGATGAATCACATCAACACAATATGTTTGAGTCTGTGATTTTTACCCAGTCACTCATTTCAGACCTGTGGACACAGTCAGAAGCCAGTCACCCTTCAAAGACGCAGCTGAACTGCACAGTGAGAGACGACAGCATAGAACAAAGGAGAGGTATACATTTAAATCAAGGTCAGAGAGCTCAGTGGAAGACTAAGAACAGACTGACAGATGTGTGTCATCTGTGAGCTATTATTAATCCTGCAGGGAAGTAGGGGCGGCTGATTCCTACAAAACACAAAATGTGTACAGTGTGCTCACATATTTCTTACATAAGGCAGGCACTTCAAAAGGAGGATTTCTGCATCATAGCTTTGCAACATGCGTGTGACTTTATATTTAAAAAAAATCCTTTTGGAAATCAGTCATAGGGGCAAACTGTAGTTAAATTTGTGGTTTACTCCTAGTAAGATTGCTGGTGTGTTTTAATCTCTCTTGGATCACAGGAAGAAACTTCATCATCTCATTTTTTGCCTCATTGAAAAACATTTAAGACTCAGATGTTGATCAAAATGATGTAGAGATTTCCTGAAGTTCAAAAGATTTCACTCGCTCCTCAGCACTTCAAAAGTTTGTGGTTGTAGTACATTAACCTTTTAAACTTGAATTACAAAGGGGAAAAAAGCAGCTTCATGCTTTGATTTTCATGCTAAATTATTTAGTGAGTGATAATGATTCGATAAAAAGTACTACAACCTGACAGTGACCCTGCAGTTATGTTTTTTTTGCCTGTCAATACATTTCACTGAAAGGAAAAATCACAATATAAAATAGATACATTTCTACAATAGTTTTATTTTATTTGACTGATATTTCTAAAGGAAGATTTTGCCAAAAGAACCAGTAAGAAATGAACCCTGCACACTGGTAGCAGGTAATAATTCTTTATACGATGTTTGCGTGTAGTAATTATGGTAGCTGTTAAAGGATCATGGTTATGGTTAAAAGAAACAACTGTAGTGCACAGTAGTACACAGCTTATTCTGCCTCCTCTCTTTATGGACTTGCATCACACTGGCTCAGATGAACAAAAGTCCTACAGCTTCTTAAAGTTGGTCTTAACTTATCATAATCTAGCAAACACTGGGTATTTTTTAAATTCAGTCTCAGAACACCTACATCTCTACCATAAAACCTGGATTGCCACACATCCATCACACTAGCCCCAAAACACATCGTCACTGTATTCTGCAACAAGACTAAAGGCCAGTTTATAATTTGTGCATTTCCATGGTGACAAAGTTGATCATGTGTTTCACAAGGACACTACACTATAAATGTGCTGATGACATGTACCAGAAAAGTTAATTGGATGTGCTGTATTTCACATGCTTGACCTTATTCCACTAGTTAGTGGAGCGAGGAGTGGATCTGACCGTGAAATACTGCATGCTCATTGGTTAACAACTTGTGTTTGACAAGTTGTTAGCCAGTGAGCATACCCTGGATATTCTTCCTTTCTGACTCTAATAATGACCATATTTTACAAAATGAACTTCATGTTTTATTCATTCTGACCTGAAACTAGCAACTGAGCTCATAAAATCATCAGGGAAGTGTTTACTGAGATCACAGAGCAAAGGAGCCGAGGGCCATTTTCCCATAGACTTCTATACAACCAGAAGTCTTTCTACATCCCTCTGCTGGCCATAAAAAAAGAATTCAGGTTTGTGTATAATTCTGTAGCTGCCAATTCAGTTCTGTGAGTGCTTGAATATTGTAGAATTTGTATCAAGTTTAGCAAGTGAGAATTCTAACATAGCTCAAAATAAAATACCCTTAAAGGTCCTGTAAGTAAGTAACTTAAAAGTGACCTCCAGACGTTCAGTGGCCTAAAAGCCTAATTTTTTGCAAAAGGCTATTAAGCTCCCAAAGCTTTGCCTCAGTGCCTTTCCTCTACACATTGGTGCACTGTTGCTCATTTTCAGCTAGCCAGCTAAAGTCCAGTGCTTCTTTAGTAATGTTAATCCAACAAAATGTTAATGTAGTGGATCGGTGTGTGATTGCCAAGTTGCTTCAATGGGATTCAAGATATTAACTTTTGTATTATATCAAATGAAGTTGATTTTACCCAACAATTGCTTTCTACGATCCAAGAACAACGGAGTGGTTAGCCTTTTAGTATTAAGTCTAGGATTGGATGCAATGTATTGTTCAATTCAACTTCTTTCTCATTACAGTAATAGTCACGTATACAGTATAAAAGCTTGAGATGAGGTAAATAAGCTTCTTTCAGCTGCTCCCTTATTCACCAGGTGTCGCCACAGCAAACAGACATAAAATGTTTGATTTGGAAAAGGTTTTACACCAGATTCCCTTCTTAACACAACCCTCCCAGGGATCTGATCCTGGCCTTGAACTGGAGATCCTTCATGTGTTAGGTGAATGTGTTAACCACTACAGTATGGAGCCACTAAAAATATAACACATATTAAGGTTACTGTAAATCTAATTATATTTTAAATCATTATAATTAAAGAACATCAATGATAAAATATGGACCAACTATATCAACGCCAAGTGTCAAGGTGTGCAAAGGCATTTATCACCAACACTGTGAGAAAAATCTGACAGGTTAGTTAGTTTTCAATTTCTAACTTTGTGAATGAGTCATTGCTTATGTCTACACTATCAGTACACACACATGGATAACAGTTAAAGAGAAGAAGTGCCTATGCTTTGTCTCCTCATTCCAGAACCTTCTACTGCTGGATTATCTGTATAGCTTTGTTGCATATACTCTGGGTCATTTGGTTATGCTTAGCTATTTGGGACAGTTTTGCAGTGGAAGGAGGTGGACCATTGATACAGGACCAAGCTTCGGAGACTTTGTAAGAAAAGTAAATGTGTAGACATTACTGTGTCCAGTAAAAGTCCCCTTCTGGGTTTTTACATTGTGTCACTGTCTGTATGTAATGTGTAATCACATTTGTTTTGTGAGCAGTATCAGATTCATGGACCTTTCACGGGACTCTGTTACAGTGGATTAAGATCAGGCAAACAGCCTATGAAAGAGTGCACAAGTGAAACACATCCACACTATATACTGGTATTTTTTTTTATTGAAACATTTTTAAATATTTCCCCATAAAGCTCTGGTAGTAGATTACAGGATGTCATAAGAGACTTCCCAGTGTTCAGCTTGATGAAAAATCTCTAGACATTACATGACTGCGAGGATGCACCAGTCCACAGGTAAGACCTGCCACGAGCAACTACTGACCAGTGAGATGCCCCCCCTTTCCTAGCCTTGAGTGAGTTGTTTCTGATGGAGATCGCATTGACCACATGTGTACATCATATACAACAGAGGCTGGCAATTTCCCTCAGCTACCCGTCAAGAAGTCTTAACCAGACTTGCCCTGATTGTGGAGGCTTTCAATTTTTTAAAGTGAAACTTAATTTATGGGACACTGCAATGATTTTGGAGAGGGTGAGTTTACATTCTTAATGACATCTAAATTATCCCCTGCAAAGGATTCCACAACTCACACAGCAGAGAGCTGTAAAGTAGTCTGCCACTTGATGCTGCAATGAGGGCTCTTAACACAGGCATAAAAAAATCAGTGCATATTTGGTTTGATAGCTTGAACTTACATTTCATTTGTATCTTAGTTTTGCAGTTGAACAGCCAGATATTCTTGAAACACATGGCACAGAGGGGACTTCATACCATACAGAAACATACTGGCTTCTGGCAATAACCTCTGCACAGGTGCCCTGCTTGTCTGCTTTAATAATGAAGATGTCGTGCTCGTGCTACGACTTGTACTGTGTGTATGCTGTGAACGACTTTTGGAAAGAGGCCTGTGGTTATTCACCGCTTGCACAGAGTTGCAAAGAAAATTCGATCTCTTGTCTCATAACCTGTTCTGGAGCAGGTTAAAGTCTGCCGCATAAGTCACCATGGCAGTGTATCCCAGTAAGAAGTGAACCACATTTGTTACCCTGAAAACCCAGGGTTGATTTTAAATACCTCGCTAAGCCCCAAATCCTGCTTTATAGTACAGGCTTCTGAAGTTGTTACAATTAATCCTGATGGGAAAATCTGAGCTAAACAGTCTAAGAGAGATTTCCTCTAACACAAAAATTTGGAGTGAAATGTCAGATGGAATGATGAGTATCTGTACAAGATTTCATGTCAATCTGATGAAATATCTGAGTCTGAGACATTAGCACTCACTGACTTTAGTCAGTACTCCAGTTAATGCAGAATAAGTTCATGTCATTCTTGGAAACTTTTTTTAAACCTGAAGAGTCACATTCCCAAAGGTATGTTTCTAAATGATACAAATTACCTGCATAGTACACAGTTTGACCTTTGTTTGGAGGCTCTGCTTATTTCCATTCTTAGAAACTTTGATTTGTTGGTGATTGATTTTTTTATTTTGTTTCACTTAGTATTCATTGTGGTTTAACAACACTCATGCAGACACCCTATTAATGTCCTGGCCTAATTACGACAGCCAATAAAACCACTCAGGCGCACTTATAATTATGAAATATGATGTAGTTTAAAGGTAGAACAAGAAAAAGGACAAGAACAAGGGTGCATCCAGTTTCTCTGTCAACCAAAAAGAAACATGCAAGTGTCCCCCTTCAGGGCTTGCCAAGTTACTCAGGAAGTGAGTTACTCATTTTATTGCTATATTACTTTTTCTGGCCTTGGTCACCTTCAGAACAGTGACATACAGTCATGAAGCCAGGTCCTTTAATTTATTTAACTTTAACTGGAACGACACATAGGTCTCTGTGCGGCGTTGTCACAGACACAGAAATCTAGTGGATCATAGCATATCTAGTGGAGATGACAAAGGGGTTTGGAGTAAACAGTACCAACCACACAAAAGACGTATGTTCAGTGTTAACATGCCTTTGCTAAGAACAGAGGAGGCAGTTAAAAGGTTGGATTTGTATGCACACAGATTTTCCTTTATATGAATACTGTGCTTTATGAGATACCAGACACAGAATTGGGCTTATACTACGAAGCAGGATTTGATGCTTAACGAGGTAATTTCAGGTTTAGCTCTGGGTTTTCGTGGTTACTTCTTACCATGGTAATGGGTCGTTAGATTTTAGAGACTGCCTTAAGTCTTTGCCTTTCCCTAAAGAGTATGAATGCCATACAGGTTGTCAACAGAGCAACATAATCCTAAAACTGAGGACCCTAGAGCCTTGTACTTGTTGACATGAGCTGGTTTGAATTATGTTTTTTTTTTTTTTTTTTTTTTTTTTTTTTTAACTTTTTTTTTTTTTCTTTTTTTCCCTTTTTTT
>VUQI01027093.1:11591-23669 GCA_015106735.1 Paratilapia polleni
GTTTATTCGCACCCAAAATAGCTATTTAGGAGAATGAAAGATTAAACAGGACATGGAAGTGCAACAGCATTTTCAGGCTTCAGAAAAGCTATCTTGTCATCTTTGTCGGACAATTTCTTCTAGCTACACATTCGGTGCTAGTGGTCAAATCATTTTCAAATTGGTGACTTCAAAAACTTTATTCGGGATTCTTTTTGATTGCTCTGACACTTTCCTGTTAGTTCATTAGCTATATCTGTGGCCATATATGGCAAATAAATGAAGTTTGAGTGTTTTTATAGCCTTAAGATGGTGCAGTCTCCTATCAGAGGAAAGTGTGTCTTTATGATAGCGACTATAACTTTGGGCAGTCAGGCAGGCACACAGGGGAGCGTGAGGGGTTGGAGTGGGGGTGTTGGGGGGACTCCCTGTAATGAAGCTCGATTCGTCTCTCCTCCTTCTCATGCATACACACATATACATATGCGCACGCTGAAATTGGCCAACTCAAAGGCTCTAAGGGCACCGAACATTGTGATTATGACCGACTGGCCATGAAAAATTAACAGGTTTATCTCTTTCCTCTTTCTCTCTCTATCTCCTCTGCCTCCTCTGTGTCTCTCTACCCCTCTCTTTATGGTAGTTACACTTTGTATGTCCCCATCCCCCTGTTCTGTCCGTCTCGTCCCTACCTCCAGCCCCGCTATACTTTTCCAATTTTCTTTCAGTGTCTCCCACTGAGCCCAGGGGAGGACTGGGGGAGAATGGAGCTGTGATTAAGTTGATACATTCTAGATAATAAAAGCAGAATGGCTATCATTCTCTCCTCTCTCTTGTACGCAAGAGCGCTTCAGCCCCTTCGCCCCACCCCGCACACCCCTTTTGTCTCTGCTCTGGGCAGTTTGGACACTGATAGACGAACCATAAGGACAATGGATGGAAGACGGCGAAAGGATGAGAGAGAATCATCGAGATACGTACAGATAGTTTCCTTCTCTTCTCTTAGTTTGATATCATGCATTAGTGCAGCACCGTTCCACTTGGTGGTGGCACACATTTTAGAAGCAGGAGCAGATATGCTGAAGTTCTGCTATCAATTAAAGCTTCTGCCTTTCTCATTCTCTGCACTTTGTGCCTGTTCTGCCATTCTGCTCTGTCTCAATTCACATTCAGTTTGTCCATGTCTATACTAATCCTTGCTTTGATTAATATGAAAATATTTTTCTCCAAGGTTTCTAAATGTATTTTTTTTATTTGTTTGTATATAAGAAACCAAGAACTTTGCTTTAATAGGTTACATTTTACAATGTAAACAATAAGCACAAACAATGCAAATATAAGGAAGTAATGTTATCTTATGGTAATTGACAGTTTTACATACCAGAAAAATGACTTAGCTTAGATACTCAATCCTTAGTGCTAAAAATGCATCTTTACCCAGCTTGATAATTTTTAATACTCTTTAAAGTGTGTTTTTAACACATAAAGAAGTCTGATACTAATAGAGAGTGGGAGAGCCGCTTGAGTTTAACCTGGACCTTCAACAAGCCTTTAAAATATTTAATAAATCTCCTTGTATCCCATTAGCGTACAGTTTAGTACAGAAGTCTTTTTAGCACACAAAAAAGTTTAAACACACACACACACACACACACACACACACACATACACACCACAATTTCAGTACAGTCAGAAAAACTGGTCACATGTAATAAGTCAGTAAGTGACCTTGTCATTTATGGTGGTTTCCGACAGAAGCCATAGTATTTTTTTAATGTTAGCTTTCATTTTACTCCCATTGAGTCTTAATATTAATGTACTCATATTACTGTCCACAAGGGGAGAATCTCTTAAATATTGAGATGCTTAGACTTTAATGGCACAGGAAGTGGCCTTGACGCAGTCCCAAAACACACACACACACACACACACACACACACAAAAAGACACTCATGTGCACACACACAAAAGGGTCCAGTAAAAACAGTCCAAGGGGAAACGGACAGTCGAGTGCTCTTCTGCCAACGGAACACTTTGTTCCTCCAGAACGTAAACATACTGATTTATCTCAACAGCTCTCTTCAAACATAGCCGCCTCTCTTCCTCTCCTCCTCTTCTCCTCTCCTCTGCAACCTCTCTTTCTCTCCAGCTCAATGCCCTGCTGCACCCCGCTGCCCTCTTGCACTAGGAACTTGTGATGTCTGTGTTAACGCTCCCAAACACCAGCACCCCAGACCTCGACTCGTCCACTTTCTCTCTCTGTCTCTCTGCCTCACATCTGTACTGCAAAAGAGCTTTCCCTCTCAAAACACTCAAACCCACACCACCACCACCACACCAGTCCCTGCATGAGGTGGAGAGATGCTGAGAGCAGCTCTGGAATAAAATGATAAATCAAGCGCTCCAAACTAAGGGTGACCATGCTCTTTACCTAGCATGCACTCATGCAGCTGGCCTTTCTTTTTGCCCCCCTCCCCTTCGCTCCTTTTACAGTTTAGTTAAACAACATGCCACCTTCTTCTTCTTCTTTTTCCTTTTCTATTTCTCCTTTCTCTCAATATAGAAGTTTGATGGCTTACATCGATTCCAACATCAGAGTCAGAGTGACAGTTGACATTCTCTCTTCTTTAAAAACCTGTCCTTTTCCTTTGTTCCCCTCCCTCTGCTCAGATAGCACTGGGTTTGTGCGCGTATGTGTGTCTATTGGGGAATGGGTGGCTGGGGTGTTATGGGAGTTTTCATAGTGTTCTGATTGCGTGATTTGGGGTTGGGGTGAGTTGAAGCAAGATAGCGCAAAAGGGAAAGTGGAAAGAAAGACTAAACATACACAGAGAGTAAGTGCAGAAGCAGACGGTAGGGATCACCTGCTTTTCTTCCGGTTCTGTAGTCGTCCTGCTAAAAATTGAGTCACTAAGACACAGAGAACATCAGTGAAATAAGTCTGCAACATGATGAGAAAGGGTGATAGGGTAACTTTTAACCTGTGACATTTGTCCTCCTTACTTACTGCTGGTTCTGTGTACACTGTTTGCATCATTCATGACTTCCTCCGCTTCTTTTGGGTTTTTTTGTTTTTTTTGTTGTTTTTTTTTGTGTCCCACCTCTCACATGAAACGAATTCCACAACAAAAAAGACAAATGCTGTAATTGAGTTTGTCCATGTGGAAAAACAACAAAAGACAGAAAAATACTTATTGCCTGGTATTTTGTATACATGTCAGATCGCATGAGTGTAAGTTTAAATTGGGAGCGTTTGTGCGTTGTGTGTGAAAAGAAGGCTGAAGAGCTGAGCAGAGAGGAAACCGCAAACGGGGAGATTCAGAGATGAAGGGGCATGGTGCTTAAACGCTCCACACATGGACAAGTAAAGCTTCAGTTTTATCCTCAGTGAGTGTTTCAGAAATTGTATGTGTGACTACGTTCATACTAGGAACTTATACTGCCCACAATAATCTGTAAACTGTGGTGGAAACCAGCTAAGTATGTTTTCCTGTACTTACTTGTACTTATGTATACTTTACTTTAATATTGACATGTAAAGCTGATTTTTCTATTTTACCTTTAGATGATAATATTTGTACTTTTCACCCCAGTAAAAGTACTTGAGGGTTTTATTGCGTTATATTGCAGATCAAGATTTTACATTACAAACAAAGAATAATCTAACAAATCTGGGGTATTTGTATAGGTTAAATATCCACCAGCATCGCTGGATTAGCGAGAATGAAAACTGGTCGGTACCCGCCATGATATCACAAGTTTGTCCTTAAGTAATGGATCTGAGTAGCTCTCGCACCTCTGTGGGTAATAGTAAAAATGTGTTTACGTTGTGTTACCATCACCAGTTGTTATCAATACCTGTTATCAATAAAAAATGTAATCCTGATGTGTAAAAGATTTGATCTTGTCAAGGTCACAAGGTCAGATTCCCTGCCACACATAAAGTAACTTATATTTTATATTATATTTTTGACAGGTGCAGATAAACATTGATTATAAGCTGAAAACACAGGGAAAAGCTTTTATTGTTTTAGCTCAAATAGGCAGCGTCAGAGATTGACTGGTGTCTGCTTATTATGTGGGATAAGTAAAAGCTAATCAGTAGGAAAAACATGTTTGTCCTCTATAGTTTTTTTTTTTTTTGCTTTGTTGTTGGACCTAAACTTTAACCTATTTTGTAGTTAAATATCTAAGACAGACAAATGGAAAATGAAAATGTTATTTTTCTAAAATAAATACAATCACAGCGGAGGTTGAAGGTTGAAGCCAGTGGCAGCCAAAAACCTTTTTTTTTTTGTCTCTCTTTTTTTTTTTTCTGAAGAAGCGTCTCCCCTCTCAAGCCCTCACCCCTGCTTTTCCTCTCTTTGCCACTCGTCCGTCTGTGTAATGTGTTTAAGCCCACCCCATAATAAAGGATGCGGCCATACATATTCATGATAGAAATCTAGTAATTAGTAACCCCCCCATGTACACACATACACACACGTATGCACACACACACAAGGCTTCATGCATATGTATGTCCTTGGCAAACAAAGGCAGTGGCAGCGTGGGGCATTCTCTATTAACACACACATCCACGTGTGATGGCACAGATAGCAGCCCTGCCACTCACACACACATGCACATGTGCAAACACATCTATGTGCATGCAAGCAGGCACACATGCTCTTATCCACACGCATATAAAAACACGCACCCAAACATCAAGAGATAGCAAGGGTAAGCTGGGAGGGGTTTCCCGCTTTCATCAATAGAGAACCTATAATTTCCTCCAGGTTGAAAAAAAAAGCTTTGAAAACATGCTCAGATCAGCACTGATTCCCAACTTCTTACTCATTTACTGTCTGATACACACACATGAACACACATTGACAACTCTGCATCACTATTGCATCACATTTAACAAAAGACAGTGAGGCATGTTTAAGAATCCAAAGCCTGGTGGGATGCTGCCTCCTCAACTCCCATCTCTCTGCACGCGCAGACACACTCACACAATCACTCTCGCCCTGAATGTTATCTCTCACTGAACAAAAAAAACAAAAAAAAAAAAACAGCTGAATGCAAGTGAGAATTGGAACAATCAATGAAAAATGATTGCATCATGTGAAGTGTGTCTGTTGCTTTGAACCTAAAGGGTTGCTGGGTTTACCTTTTGTGGAACAGGAGTTTTATGCCATCTGACATCCTGAGCCTTCCAGCAGATGAGGTCTGTTCCAGTTTTGCTGAATTAGATGATAAAAAGATGAGTAAGACAGGTGAGGTGAGGAATGAGTTATAAGTGACAACAGGCTCAGGGAGAGTTAGGATTTTTACAAACTGAGACAGATAGAGCAGGGCGGGTGGTGAGAAGGAAGCTGCTTGATGATACTTCATGCGGCATTTACAACTTAAAAAATCCTTTTTGTTAGACTATTTCTGACTCTTGCTTCCCAAGGTAACTGACTTCCTTTTGTACTTGAGAGTGTCAGTGGTTTTGCACTTGTGCAATTACTTCTAAGTATGTTTAACTCTCATGGTCAAATCCAAGAGACTGACAGACTATAGAATAAGTGTACCTAGAAATCTTTCTGAAAACCAAGAAATAATGGAAATAGGGTTTACTTTTACAAAAAAAAAATGAGTTAAGACTAAAAATGAGAAATTAATAATAAAACATTGATAAAAAATACTTTAATGATAAAAGATTATGTTAAACCCTTGAAGCCTTTATCCTTAAAATCAATTTAAAGCTCATTTTAAGGTAAACTGGTCCAATCAGAAATGTTAAGGTGGAGAGGCATTTTTTTGGCTACATACTATACAAATACACACACACACACACACACACACACACAGGGAGAGAGAGAGAGAGAGAACGTAATGAGCATACCCATAAAGTCTGATTCAGTTTTACCAGCCAGGTGAAAGAAAGGCCACTTAAACAATCATTGTCAAAAACAATGGCAAACTTATTCCATCACAGCTGTAGAGAGAAGATGGCAGCAAGAGCGGAAAAAGAAAAGGAAAGTAGGTCAGAAGGACTACAGGGCTTCAAACAAGAGACAAATGGATTATTTCTTCACTTTGCAAAGGAAAAAGGCCAAGGCACTGATGAATGAATTACAGTCACTTAATTAAAACATCTGGCATGGACTTTCGTCTAAATTTAAAATGTCACTGTTTTTTTCTTTTCTTTTCTTTTTTTTTCTCCTTGGGAGTACAAAGACATTTCAGGCTCTTTTTTAATATATGAAACACAGCATACATGGAATAAATGTAGAGCCAGAAACCTGAAAATAACTCAAGCTGATTTCACCAAAGGTTGTCACTCATTACGTTTCTTTTATTGAGAGTAAAAATCAAAAATGTACCAGCTTTTGCAGTTTTGATTTCCTTACTCTCCTTACATGGTCAAAAACTTTGGTCTCCTCAGGAGTGACAAGATTATAAACAATCAGAAGAAAATTTGGAGGCTGCAGGATTTGCCAGGGCACAGGCAATACAACTGTGCACAGGTAGCAAGAGTCCAGTGAAACCACTTGAACAGCACCACCAGCTGAGCGTGCTCTCTCACAATCTCAAAATGTACACACACACACACACACACACACACACACACATGCACGCACGCATGTGTTCACACGCAGCAAAACAGTCGAACGCTTTCTGAACAGGCTCATCTGAAGTTGTAATGGGTCAGGTATACAGGGCTTTTTTGTGTACATGTCAATCAGAGAAGTATGAAAGCCTATAAGCATGCAGAGAAAATGAGAGGTTTGCCGCAAAGAAACATTCAGTCGCTTAAAATAATACTGCTCAACAGCCATTCAGAGACTCTCTCACTTTAGCATATGAATCATAGTGAATAATCAGGTTTCTAACAGGGGAAAGGCCTTCAAATTAGATGGCAGCAGCATTGAGTGGTGCAAAACAGAAGAAATGAGTATGGCGATAAAGATCTGATGTTGCCGTGTTCAGGTATTTGCCAGGTTTCTATTATGTTCATTGAGGTTTATTAAATGTTGATGTACGTGTCTCTGCTGGCCTCTATCTCAAACAAATTTAGAACAGTCTTGTATATCAGACTAATTTCTTCCAAAAGGTAAAAGTGTCAGAAAGCCCCCCACACCAGACATACCATCGAGGTTAAGTTTTAGGTTAGTGAAGTAAATAATGCCAGAAGAAGACAGAGTAGGAGAGAGAAGGAGAAGTGGGAGAGGAGGAAGAGGAGGAGGAGGGAAGAGGAGGAGGAGCAGGAAATGAACTAAACTCTGGTAAACTGCACCTGCAGGGATCTCCTCCTGTGTATAATGAGAGTGTTTAATGAGTGCACACTGCTTAACGCCGCCATGTGTGAGTGTAGGTGTGTGTGTATGCGTGTGTGCCTCTGTGTGTGTATGTGTGTGTGGCTGGTTGCGTGCATGCATGTGACTGAGTGTGATAATTGAATAGAGACCCAGTCTTCCTTCCAGCCCCCAGCGCCCACACGGGGAAAATAACTCATGAATACGTTTTGTGCGTCTGTTGCATACTGCTGTTGTTCAGGTTGCTCTCTCCAATTTCTGATGACGGGCACACAGAGTGCCCACTGATAAACTGGAATAATATTTTAGTTAAGTGGTCTAATAAAAACTGGAAATATGAATAATTAAAACATATTACTTAATCTAAATGCAGGTGGAGTATGGTTCTGCTGCGTGAAGGCCTAAATAAGCCACTTGGGCTGAGGGAAAATGAGTCTGTATGTTCTGGGAGTTCTTACGTGCCTTCCTGTAGACTTAACAACATGACTGAGTGTGTGCATGTAAAGAATATGTGGGGTGAGACAGATGAAGCACAGCAGTAAAACGGCAGACAATGAGCAAATATAATTAAAAGTGTGACATAGTAATGAGATGTTTATTGTGTGAAAGAGACTAGGACATCAAAAAGGAGGAAGTGAGAGAGGGATAAATTGTGAAAGGGGGGAAGAAAGAACGAGAGAGGGAGCGTGGAGGTTGTGGAGGAGATGAGCAATTTGTCAAACTCGGGGAGACTAATTAATTTGTTTGTATGATTGCTTTTTTTTTACACAGGGCACGCACACAGGCTGATGTGCTCGTAGCCATGCGCACACCTTTGTCACCCACCTTACAGACCTTAGCACCACACTGACAAAGGGTAGACTCCTTTCTCTTTCTTTCTCTTTCTCAGTCTTTCTATCCCTCATATCTGGGGCCGCCTCACTATCGCACTCTTCACTTACTTGTCTTTTCTTTTGTTTTCCTCTCATTAATAAGAATACAAAATATAATCATTTGATTTCACAAAGTTTTGAGGATCAAGTCAAGTGAATTTGTTTGGGGTTTTTTTTGTTTGTTTGTTTGTTTTATGTTAAAAGATAATTTTCAAAAGAATGTTTATATGTCTACAGACCAATATGGAAAATTAAGGGAAAATGGTAAAATTGAATTTGGGAGAATATTATATCATCCTGAATAAACAAAACCCATGTATAACAGCAAAAAGTCCTTTTCCTCAATCTTAATGCATCTAACAGATATGGATGAACTCACAGTGTGTGTTCATTAGATTTACTTAGGTTACTAGGTTTACTTACCTTAAATTTTCAAATTCATGGCAGGCAGGGTCCTAAAGCAGGTTGGCCATTTGATTAATCGTTTTACTAAATTAGGTATTACATTTCCATTTTAGCTTTGTGTTAACTACTCTTACCTTTGCTACCTTCCTACAGTGCAACTTAATACTTTTTAGCTAGCAGCTAGATAGCCGCTAACATCGGCTTTTGCCTAGCTAATGTTTTTGAGCTGTGTAGATTTTAGTATACATTAAAGTAACATTTTTAAATTACCAGCTGTACAGCAAACTCTAAATATTAATGCTTGCACTAGGCTACATTTTTGTGGTACAAATTTATACTGTTTTATTGCTAATTTGTTTTTGAATTGATATTTTATTAATCAAAATGGCCCGACCATTCAAACGCTGACGCTAGGTTAACTAGTTGCATTATAATTCTCTTGCCATGATTGTTCTTCCTGCCATGGACACTAGTGGCACAATTATTGCCAGTGTTTCATTTGCAGCTAATATGTAGGCTATACATACACACTTATACACTCATGTACACTAATTCTTACAAAGATTGCTCTTTTCTGTGTTTGTGTTAAGAAGCACCTCTGGGGCAGAAAAATGAAGTACCAAAACTGCATTTCCTCCATTGGACACTGAGGCTGTCTCCAAAAGCAACTTTATCACATAAACAGAGCGGATGTTAAAATGCCCTTCAGCTATGAAATCAATATGTTTACATAAACAGCTTGGTAGAAAACTTGTTTTTGGTCTCTAAGGCAGTCTTTCATTCCCCTTTCATAACAACTGTACAAGGAGAGATTTTCTTAAGGCTTAAATTAGGAGCATGCCTGCTTTGATTGACAGGTGTGCTGATAGTGAAATGGGCCTCTTGACTGTGTTTGTGGTGATGGAGCTTTTTGGAGGAATGGAAATATCTGACAAATAAAATGGCCTGCTGTGTGGAACAGCTCATCCAATAAGTTTGTGCTCAGATTTTGGTGAGTAAAATCCTAGTATTTTATTTGTCTGTTACTTACTACTTACCAGTATTTTCACCAGGTTTGATCAATGACATCTGCTTCAAATGTGCTGCTAAACCACTGTAAGACAGCAAATTACTTTGGGTGCATCACATGGAAAAATTAAGACCCATGTACTCTTTTGGCACGCGAGACAACATATTGCCCTGTACTGTTTTTGAAATTATTACAGTCAACTTAAATCTCAAGCACTGCTGAAGGTAAAAGGTAGGCATAAGATCAGCTAGTCTGAGCAAGAAAGAGATGAACCAATATGTCAGAGTCAACCAGGTCAAATGTTTCAATAGAGACTAACTATGTAGGTCACTGAACACCTACCAAACTACACCAAGCACACAGAGACAACCATAACACACACAGTAACCAGAAGCCCACCACCTTCACACCCCTTTAATCCTTTGCAGGTGACTGTTGTGCCTGCTGGATAGGAAGAACCATAGCAGGGAAGGTTATCTAAACCGGAGCGGGTGAGGAAGTGCTTTAAGAAAAAATGGATATTCTTTACTTCTTTACTTTGGGCATAATACTGTTTAATATTCAATAATATGTAATAATAATTATCAGTTAAGGTTTATTTTTATGTTTGAAGTTAAAATATTTTACAAATAGGAGGTGTAACAAATAGAATTGTATGCATCTGTGACCTCTGTGGGATATATTTTCTCTAAATCAGTGTTCTAGTCAGCATTGCAGAAACAGTTTATTCCACCTAATCTGCATCTACGATTAGGTTGATAAGCTTTTGAATAATGACATTTTTTTTTTTGTCATTTTGCCTCTGTATACTAACACAGTGGATTTTATTTCAAACAACTGAGATGTGATTGAACTTTCAGCATTAATTCAAGGGGTTTACACAAAAGTATTGCATTAACAGGTTTGGAATTATAGACATTTTTACATAGCCCCCCATTTCCAAAGGCTCAAAGGTAAGTGGAAAAACTAACATAATTTTAAATATAAGGATTATTTTTAAAACTTGGATGAACCCATGGACATCACCGCATGCTGTGTTTCCTCCCTTGCGATGATCTGCCAAGTTTTTACTGCAGCCACCTTCAGTTGCTGCTTGTTTGTAGGTCTTTCTGCATTCAGTTTTGTCTTCAGTAACTGAAAAGCATGCTCTACTGGCTTGCGATCAGGTGACAGACTTGGCCATTAAAGAATTTCCAATTTATTTGTCTTTTGCAGTATGTGTTGCATCATTATCCATTTACAGTGTGAAGCTCTGTCCAATCAGTTTTGTAGCATTTGGCTGAATCTGAGCAGAGAGTATAGCCCTGTACACTTCACAGTTCATCCTGCTACTTCTATCAGCAGTCACATCATCAATAACCACGAGTGACTGGCAACCATATATGCCCATGTCTCCACCATGTTTGACAGATGATGTCGTATGCTTTGGGTCACGAACTGTTTCTCTCTTTCTCCAAACTATTGTCTTCCCATCATTCTGGTACAAGTTTATCATGTTTTATCAGTCCAAACATTTTTTTACAGAACTGTGCAGGCCCTTTTAGGTGTTTTCTGGCTTTCCTGTTTTTGAGTGTAACCAGCGGTTTACATCTTGCTGTAAACCCTCTTTATTTACATTAATGAAGGTGTCTATTGATTGCAGACGTTGATAATGAAACGCCTACCTTCTCAAGAGTGTGTTTAACTTTTCTAGATGTTGTGAAGGGGTTTTTCTTGACCATGGAATGAATTCTGTGATCATTCACTTGAGTTATCTTCTGTGGTCTTTCAGACCTTTTGGTGTTGCTGAGGAGGCCAGTGCATTCCTTCTTTTTAAGAATGAAGCAGATTATTGATTTGGCCACTTTTTAGGTTTTTGCTATCCCTCTGATCGTTTTATTTTTTTCAGCCTCGTGATCACATCCTACACTTGCATGGACTTCTCTTTAGACTTCGTACTGAAGGTTAGAGTGAAAAGCTGCCAAATGCAAGTTCAATATTTTGAATCAACCTTAGATCTTTTATCTGCTTAGTTTTATCATATATATATATATATATATATATATATATATATTCCCCACTTTTTGCTGGAGCCACTTTCCCAGTTTGGGGGTCATTGCCCCGAGTGTTCCGATTACCACGGGGGCCACTGTTGCCTTCACCTTCCACATCTTTTCTAGCTCTTCTCTCAGCCCTTGGTATTTCTCGAGCTTCTCATGTTCCTTCTTTCTGATGTTGCCATCACTCGGGATTGCTACATCTATCACTACGGCCTTCTTTCTCTGCTTGTCCACCACTACTATGTCCGGTTGGTTAGCCATCACCAGTTTGTCTGTCTGTATCTGGACGTCCCACAGGATCTTAGCTCGGTCATTCTCAACCACCTTTGGAGGTGTATCCCATTTTGACCTCGGGACTTCCAGGCCATACTCGGCACAGATGTTCCTGTACACTATGCCAGCCACTTGGTTATGGCGTTCCATGTACGCCCTGCCTGCTAGCATCTTGCACCCTGCTGTTATGTGCTGGATTGTCTCAGGGGCAT
>VUQI01027094.1:7224-27613 GCA_015106735.1 Paratilapia polleni
CACCCCCCGCGCACACACACACACACACACACACACACACACACACACACACACACACACACACCCATGCACACAGATCAAACAGTGTCAGAAAAAAACTGAGCACAGTATGTATCATCATCTGTGTCAGCAGCGACAGGTTTTCAGGGACTTACGTCAGTAACATTGATGACTCCAATCTGTGGTCTGAACAGGTCCACCTTGAAAGTCTTCTCCCAGTAGGGAATCAGCTGAAAGGGGTCAGCAAGAAAAAAAAAAAGAAAGAGACAGCATCAGGCCTAAAAATGCTGATCTAAATGTTCTGCCTCTCTATCTAAGCCAAGAGGTGTTAAGCTCACCAGCGGAAAGTCATCAGGATCAATCCAGACGATGCTGAGTTCAGGTAGGTGAGTGTTGTCTCTGGCCACCTCCTTTAGGATCTCCAAGAACTCATAACCATCTAAAAAAAAAAATGTTGACTGAACATTAGAACAGTTAGACTCTCATTAATGTAAGCAAATAAGCTCAGCAGTCTCATGTTTTACGCTTCAGTAACAAACAGTGGTAAACCATTATGTAATATGCTCTTACCGGGGTCCTCCTCTTCCGCAAAGGCCACAATGTGGATGCCCTCAATATCATCCTCCTGAGAGAAAGAAACCAAAATATGAGTTAACTGGAAGTGTTAGGGAAAACTAAAATTAAAATGATTAATTTCCTCTGCAGCCAAGCAAATATCCCTCACCCAGGTCTCAAACATATCTTCTGCACGTAGCTTTCGCAGCGTTGGTCTGATGACACAGAAAATACATTCGATGTTAGACTACACATGAAAACATATCCTTTCTTATACTTTACTAAAGTCATAAAATACATTAAGTGCTGCACAAAGTGCATCATTGGTCTTAGTTTACCTTCTGTGTTCAGTTATGAAATCCACCAGCTCCTCCTCAGAGTGAGGTTTACCAGGGATGGACACTGGCTCCTCCATGAAGGGCTCATAGAAGTCTACCTCATTCAGTTTCAGACTCAGCTCTTTGGCCACCTAAAGCAACAAAAACTCATCTGTCAAGACTAATCATTCAAGTTTTATATGTTTTATGTGTCTGTTTGTAACTTACAGATTTCTCAAATGTGGCAAAAAACTTAACGTAGGGCTGGAACTGCTCAGCAGCTTCTTTGAAAGCTTCATAATCTAAGTTTAAAAGAAAAAGGCACAACAAACAAGTTAGTGTTGATTTTAGAAAAGGAAACAGTTTCCTCTTGCTTTTTGGATACACATCTGTTTGCCTTTCCTTGGTTGTTCTATACTTGATATTTCCACCTCAGAGAGTGGAAATAGCTAAACTTTGACCTCAGTTTATCGCTCCCACAGTTGGACAGACAGGATGTAGCTGCAAGTTAACTATCCTACACTCAGTTGTTCCACAGTGTGTGAGAGGGGGCATCAGGCAGTGGCAGCTGTGTGTGTAGTAGCGATAAAAATGGATCTGTAAATCCATGGAGATGAGGGGGTTAAAATCCATGAACAACTGAAGGGCATGAGCCACAGAAAGCCCTTCACAGACCCATCTAACAAGGCAGTGAGCTGTGTTCAGACTGCAAAAAAAAACAAAAAACACCTAGGTTTTACAAACATACACACTCACGCTCAGAATCTTCACTCTTGAAGTAACCAATGAGACGTATGTCTTCTTCCATCCTGTCAAAGGCTCTCAGCTCCAGAGCATTTCCTATGATTTCCACTGGTTCCTCCAACAGCTAGAGACAGACACAAAGTAAAAGGAGAGGATTGGAGGGCGTGATTGGTGGTTATTAGTGCAAGCAGCTGCGAATCAGCCCTTAAGCAAGTCTACTTACATCCAATAAGAACTCCGCCAGAGTGTTAGCAGAGAGCAAACCGTCAAACTCGATCACCCTGTCAGCCTTAAAAACATACACACTTCCCTCTTCCTCTAAGCCTGTGATCAGAGGAAATGATATGTCATTACATTCATTCAAATACTCTTAACAAAATAACTGTGATCAAAGGCACATCTCTTTTTCAAGATGCGCAAATACCAATCAGATCAAGGTTAAATAAAAGAGTAGGTGTGTACTGCTACTAATACTCACCCAGTTTCTTTGCTACCTTTGCATCTTTGTGGGAATCGACCATTCCAAACCCAATGTCCTTCTCCTCCATAACCTGAGCTACAAGCTGCAACCAAGACAAAAACATTACGGAGGACTAAATTGTAAGAACAGGACCGAACACATACCACGTAAAGAAACAAGATAAAAAGAAACTCTTTCATTTTGGCCTCTGAGTTCTGGAAACAATAGTGCAGGCTTAGTTAAATTGTTAAGTGGGGCTGTGTTTGTGAATGGGAGCTCGACGGCAGGACCAAAGTTGGCAATATGACAGAGGTGTCCAAGCTGCCCACACAGAGATACAGTTACATAATCATTCAGACTGCCTTGTTCTAAATATAGCCAAAGTAAGAGTTTACTTTGGTCTGGCATAATTGGTCTGGCACTTGTGGTGTGAAATACAGTAGATGAGCTTCACTAATATTTGGATTAAATATTAGTCAAGATCGGTGAGGGTATCCTGTAGAGTTCTGTGGAGCCAAGAATTCATACGTGGATCTTCATTTTATTTACCGTACAAGGACAGAATACAGGTGGTACAGTATATGTTATATGCTGTCTTCACTTTAAAACTATTCCACTGACTGACTGTGGATGAGTTATGGTGCATTGCTCCAAATCAAATAAATCAGTGCACCAACATTAACAGTAAAGCAATCTGGCAGAATGGAAAAGTGCATGATTTAATTCATATTACTGGTTTATTATTATTACAATTTAAATATTGCTGAAGTAAGTTTGTTTTGGAAGCAAAATATACTTATATAAACACATTCATTTCACATGTCCATCCATCCATCCATTTTCTTCTGCTTCTCCACTTCAAGGTTTATTCATTTTACATGGTAAAATAGTAGCAACATGGCCCACCTGTTTTGTGTAAAATAAGTGAAGCTAATATCAGGACTGCGCGTCTGGGCTCAGGTTACCTTTATCAGTTCAAAGAGCAACACATCCTCCACTGTGTGTAATATGAGACAGGTAGAGTACAGTTTCATATGAGATTCAAAAAGGCAGATACATTAAAATCTATTAGTTAGATGTGTCTCCGGCAGCTTACTTGAGCCTGAATACAAAATACCTTTAAGTCTCATTGTTGCTATGACAAGTCTACCAAAGAGGAGAAGGTCGCAGCACCCTTCAGGTGTGTAGCTCAAAAACATAATATAAATGAGCTCTTGAACTATTTCTGCCAGAAGAGGAGAATCACAGGGAGAATAAACATGCATTTCTATGACAAGGAAGCACACAATGAATAAGGCTGAAATAACCTCAAATGACAGCACTGCATCTCATTGGGCTGCTGTGCACACACTGACCTTGAGGAAGCTCATATGTAGATTAACATGGAGAGCTCTGGAGTTTTATAGCTCACCAGGCCCCTCTCTGCTTATTGTAGCACAAACATGGAGTCATTTATGAGTCTGTTTGATGGGATTATGAGCGCCCTCTCTCTCACACCCCTGCCACACATCCAAACCATGTCAGTTTTGCTTTCTTTCCTGTATCCCCTTCAGTGCCAACTCTTTGTTTAAAGTCTCCTGCACTTTTCTCCCTGGCCTTGCACCTCTTTTCTGCATTGCATGCATCTTTTTCCTCTTCCTTATACTTTACCTCCAGCACCAACTCAGTCATCTGGTGTTGTTTTTGCAGTTCCTTGCTGTCTGCTATGGGCTCATGGTAGAACAGGCAAAGCATGCTATGCTGCTTTAAAGCTTTCTTGTAGTTCTTGTCATTGATATCAAGAACACGGTCTTTTCCGTCATACTGTGGGAACTCCAGGCCCTTCTCAGCCAGGGTCTGAGGCACAAAGTTTAGGCAGGGGAGCAAGAACAACCACAGGGAGAGCATGGTCCAGAGTTACCACACACCCCCCAGAGTATGATTTAGTTTCACAGTATGAAACTGCACAATCAGAAACGTCACCTATAAGGCCTACAAAAGGATGAGGAAACGTAAGAAATGTTGTTGGACGTAAAAGGTGGTCCGTCAGTGGCAGTTCTCAGGTATCCCCAGTTGTCCAAAGAAATCCAACAACTTAACGTATCCTCTGGGCCAAGAAACACTGTCTCCCACTGTCATTACGTCTTCATGTTTCTCTCTGCAGACACAGAGGCAAAAGAGGAGTACTGTAAGGGCTGTAAGATACTGGGGGTGGATACCATACATAGCAGCACTCCCCTTCCACTACTCATGCAGGATAGGCCCATTTTTAGGAGACCAGTTGTTTGAATGCTAAAAATAGAACCGCAAGTGAGAACAGGGGATGAGAGTGGGGGTTTAATAATGAGTTACAGGATTTAGTAATGTGGAAGGAGCAAGACTAGAGATTTAGTGTATTGTAATGAAATCTGACAACAGATGTGCAAAGGGCAATCAGACAATCTGTTGTAATGTTATAACTGCCAGTGTGTGAGGTTAGCATGTGCATTGTGCTGAATATATATAACAGCTTTTGCTTTGGCTGGAGTGTGGGTTCCCTGGTCTCACTGGCTTCTCATAACTGAATCCACCCCACCAGTTTCACCAAGTTTGCTCTTTTTAAACCTACTCAAAGATTTCCCAGTTAAACTTCATCGTTAGTAACCACAGAAACTGCAGAAAAGCATGAGGAACACTTCTACTTAAGTGCCCTTCATTCAGACTCTTGTCTGAAGTACTACAGTTGTTTACAATCTTGGGATAAAGGTACTGCTGCCCTCCTCAGGCAAAAATAAGTATGAGCTACTGACAGACCTCTTCTCAGCACATTTTAGCACATCGTAGCAGGAATGCATTTGCAGGTGTGGCTGCACAAGGTTGAATCTTTGAAAAATATGCATGAATGTCAGAATATCTTCATATTTGCTGTGGCCTTCTTTTGCTTTAGGATGCACCCCTTTTAGAAGCCATTTTCTTTCTTTCAGAGTGCTACTTATTAAGCAAAGCTCTTCTTGAAACTCATAACACATTCTTATTTATGACAGGTGAACACTGACTGCAAGTTGTTTTACTTGTACAACACTCTGATGTGTAGATTAATAAGCAGAATGAGATCACGAGTGTCATCTGAACACAGGCTTCAATGGTTTACGGTGCAACCCAAGGAATTCTCACCTTAAGATGGCCATTGCTTAAATGTGAGTGCTGTCCTAGAAATACTTTTGCAAATGTCCTCTTAGTTTTATGTTGCAGCTTCTCGTCTTTTTAAATGCTTCAAAATGGATACATCTGTCTTCTGCTTACCATCCTCCCTCCACTCTCTCTCTGTTTCTGTCTTTCTGATTGTAGATGTGTGTGTATACAAGTGGAAAGAATAAAGAAATAAGACTCAGTTCAAACTGCAAAATCTTTGTCTTTTGAATTGCACTGAATTCCACATCTAAATACTTTCTCCAACATATATTTCCAACAGTACAGTATATAGTACACAGTATACAGTAGATCTATATATAACAGTGTTAAATGTTTTCTAAATGTTCATCTAACAAGTTTGTAGTCGAACATCAGAACACAGCTCGCAAAAACTCCTGTTGTACTGCATTAATAATGTTAACTGATTAATGATGGAGCTCTTATATACTGCACATTTCTGCTGCTGCTCTTCATAGCAGAGATTCCCTGTGAATTATGTGCCCTCATTATCTAGATGTAAAATTAGTTATGACATCGCTCTGCTGTATCTGAGAACTCCAGTCCTCCTTGATGTATTGGTGGTAGGGGTCATTAGAGTGCTCCCTCCTTTTAGATTTGACTGTGCTCACCAGCATGGCCACAATAATAAAGGCAAAAATGCCAATCATCACGGCGAGATACCAAATCACATCCCTGAAGTTCTCTTCAGCCAACGTTTTGTCCAGAGCATTGGCTGCAGCGGTCACATTACGCCTCCAGTTATCCAGGAAGTGACTCAAAGCGCTGGTGAGGGACTCCTCCAGATGAAGGGTCAAGTTAGACCAATCAGACCCACTCATCTAGTTGGAAGAAGTGTGAGAGTATGTAAATGTAGGTGTATAACAGACCTGTACAAACAGCTGTACAATCATGAAAGATAAAGTAGTGTAGAGCTCAAGATTTTCATCCAAAATAAAAAAGCACAGCATGTTTTTTTTTTATAGCTCCATTTGTTTCCTTTCGTTGCTGGAAATTCAATATGTACTCCACACAAAAAAAAAAAAAAGATTTAAGACAAACCAGAGGACACTGCATGCAAAAGTAAGACACATTTAGCACTAAGTGGAACTAGAAAATATTGCATTTAAATATTCAGCTAATTTGTTTTTCCAGTACTTTACTGTAATTTTATCAGCATAATTTGACTGACAGCCTTACAAGTGTCATCAGATTGACATGTTGCTATATTTTGACTGGTGCATTAAAGTATAAGATATCTGTTTTGTTTTTTTGTTTTTTAAATGATACCCTGAACACTTTAAACAATTCAGAAAAAGCAGAGAAAATTGAAATTTCTCATGTAAAATAACCAGAACACCTCCCCTTCATATACCCTTTTGTGTACACTAACATGTTTGCAATCGGTTGAGAAAATGGGCTTTCGCTGCCTTTACAGTCTGCTGTAATTTAGTGACTGCACCAAAACACTGCTACAAAGGTGGATCATATTAAAATTTCTGTCAGATTACTGTAATGTATTTTTTTTTTTGTATTTTTGTTTTTTAAGTAACATGGAACAAGTGACAGAGCTCTAAATAAAGGCCAAATCAAATTGTTCTTTATTTGCTGCTCCAAAATAAATTCATACAACCATTTTCCTTTCACTCACTCTCACTTAAACACAAACAAGGAGAAAGATTTAGCACAATTTAACATCCCAGAGAGACAAAGACTACTATTTTTTAAGCTTTTACTGTACCAACCTTTTGCCATGCTTTTGAAGACCACATCATGCAGTCGGTCAGGAAATCACCTTGGAATGAAAGCAGAGAAAAACAAGGAGGAAATACAGAGAGCACCACTGGTCAGAGTAACCTGCAAAGTCATTAGCTGACAGGAAAAGGCAGTCACTGTTCATATTTCATTTGCTGTTTTTATCTTTCATGTGTGTGTCTGATAGTGAGGCATGACCTTGAATACAGCATATTAAAATCCTTATATTTGCTTTGGATGCTTAAGACATGAGAGTGCTGGTAGCTGTTAAAAGGTGACAAACACACATATGTATAGACATACACACATTATTAGTCATATATCAAAAAGTAATAGAATTATTTTAATATTATAAGTTTTGCCCAACTTGTTTGAACTGCCATTCGTAATCTGCCCTCACAGAGTATAAAACTGACTGATTGCCAGTCTAAAGCAGTATTACAGTGCCTCCCCGTAGATGGCAGTATAATGCAACATATTTAAGAGCCATCCTCACGTACACATATCTTTTTTAGTGAATTATCGCAATAAATCTTCTTTATCAACTTGCCAACATTGCTTGACTCCCTATTCAGTGAAAAGCAAAGGAAGTAATTTTTGTGGTATCAGCAGCCACAAGTCATAAGAAATCCATTGTCTGTCTCAAGGACACTTCAACTTTGTATCTGAGTGTTGACAAGAATGATTGAAAATATATTTTGTAACTGAAAGATTTTGAAAGATTGGTCCTTTTGCTCCACAGAGAGGCACACTGCTGAAAGGGATGACTCCCACCAAATCTGATCATTCCCAGATTATTTATGTTCTATGCAGTGGCAGCAGTTGGATATTATGCTTTCTTCCCTGTAAACACATAATATAAGAAATATGGAAGGTCATGTACAAAGAGACATACAGAAACACACAGAAAAGAGTTAAAATGAGTAAAACACCACAGGCTAAAGAAGAGAGACAACAGAAGCAGAAAAGGTGAAAACGGTGAGATTGTAATCTGATAGACATTCTGTGGAATAAGTCTTTCAAAATGCCTCAACTGGTCTCACATGCCAGAAAAAGAAAAAAAACATCTTAAAAATAAAAATAAAAAGGGAGCCTTATCTACTTTGCAAATGTTGGTCCTCTTGCAAATGATGTCCTCATGCAAAAGTTACGCGCTGGTGTCTGATGGAAATTTTCATGCGCAAATCGGATAAAAGGAGATTTTACACAGTAAAAAAAAAAAAAGTTCAAGTGTTCAAGGGTCTAAACACTGACCCTGGATTTTTCCTCTGTTTCTCTTAACTCTGGTCCATTTACAGACACTTTTCAGCTGAATTTTTCCAGTTGGCTCAGTCTGATGAAAGCTTCTTACAACACAATATGTGTTGAAATGAACTGACAGCAGGGGACCTTAACATGTGATGCTTTTCGCAATAAAGGGCAGGAATACTGCATCAGCGTAAAGAGAACCGTTATCTTACCCCTTTATGTATGAAATGAATGAATGGCAAAATATGAACATTTTGATTTTTGCACTTAAAGCTAAAATATAGTACATAGCCATTATATATAGTCACTAAGGGTCTGTGATTTGTAACTATCAATTACATGCTGTAATGATGATTGATTAATCTCTTACCAATGCTTTAGAGTATAAAGCAACTATAGACTAGTTATCAGATCATATGTGTCAACGTGTGGAACTTCATAGATATACTATGTTCATGCATTTCTGAAAAACTGCAGACGCATGTACTGTCTATGACTGACTATGTTAGCTAAATGGGTTTCTGAATCAAAGAGGAATACAACAATCATTTATGAGGTCACAATCAAGCAATGCTGCAATACTGTTACAATGTCGAATATTGACAGGCACTGACAGCAAGGGTAAGAAAACCCCAAAAATGACCCCTTATCCATACAACCTCAAACTCCATACTGCACTGACTCAGGTCCCCAGCAATACACCTACCAAGATCAAAGCGGATCAGTTGTCAAAGGGGTGCTGACTGATTTTTAGAAATTGTTGAATGAACTTTTTTCAGCTTCTGAAGGGAGGCAGACTGAAAAAGACTGAGAACCACTGAGATTAATGAAGAACAGAGACAGACAGACACACTGAGAGTCCTTGATTTATTAGTGAAATGATGTGTGGAATGTACAATAACACGATGCGACAGGGAGCAACACAGGCAAATGTAAATTTAAAGAGTAAATTTAAAGTGTGACAAGAATGTTGTTAAATTAGTACCGCTCATCCTGGGTTTAAATAAGATAAGGACAGCAGAACTATCACTGATACAGCCAGTGGCCATCTGACATCATCACAAGCCTGGCTGGATTAAATGTCAGGGGTCAGAGAAGGACCGGTCAGCAAAAGAAACCCCAGGGCGAGGGTGACAGATGCAAAGGAGAGGGCAGTGCCACCAGAGGCAGCAAACCATGATCAGGAGCTATGTTAGAAAGTTACATAAACTCTGAAATGCAGATTTAGTCACACAAAAAAGCACGGACACACACACACACACACACACACACACACACTGACACTACTTCTTTTTCACATACTTGCAGGATCACACTCAACGAGGCACATTCATTTTCCTAAAAAGTGCTTGTGTGTGTTTTTGTGTGGTACAGGGATTATTATGCTATTAAGTGTTTATGGCATAGTGTTGGTTTTCCAATTTTCTGTGGTTCACATGAGTCAGAGTTCAAGATTATATAATCGTGAACAAGTACAATCACGACTTTATGACTTTTCAGTTGGTTAGGTATTTAGCCATTCAGTAGGTAAGAAAGACTGTACTTTGCATGTAAATCATAAGCATACCTTTTAAATTATGTTGGCATATAGCATGTTGTAACTTGCTTGAGATGGGAGTCATCCAACATGTCTTTTGCTTGTGATTCACATGACCTTGAGGGACTGTACTGCAGTACTTTTCCACACATGAAAGCAAGGTTTCATTCTTACATTAGTACTCCTTCCTGATGTAGTTCTATCTCGTTGACTTACCGCAAAGGTAATGAGATACTGTGATACATAGCAGTTATACTAATGTTACATGAGGATGCAAGTGCAAGTCTGGACTGAAAAAGTTAAAGGTTAAGATGAATACGTTAAACATGTTCAAAATAGAGATCCCACAGTGTTTGTGAGTCCTCATATTGATATTAAGATTAAAATCATGTTTTGATCACATTCTGGCTCAAAAGAAAGCATTTCTTCATGTGTATTACCTTTTGTTGGCTGATTTTAAGCTGCCTTATTTGTGCTTAGCATGACTTCTTTTTCCGTGCTCATGTTCCAAAGCACAAAAAAAACGCACTAAGCCGAGTGCATACGAACTGAGCAACTAAGATGGAAAATTGTTTGCTAGACAGCTATATATGTACAGGGGACCAGTGAAAATGTTCCACATGTTGGTCACACGATGCACAGAGGTTCAGTCTGTGATGAAACCACAAGTCAGCAAGAAAGCTGATGCTGTAATTAATAAAGAGGTATTGACTTCATCAGTTCTTCATCAGACTGTAAATCCCTCTCGTAGTGCACGGTTGCCTGACACTTGTGGCTGTGAAACAATAAAGCAACAAACAAAATAAATAAATAACAGCATATATTTTAATAATGAAGACATAAAGCTGTTTAAAATGATGGATACTCAGTTTGATAATATAATTATAGGTAAAGAGTGATAAATGTCTTTTTGTTTGAGCTTTCACTAATAGCTTATTTTGTGTTACATAATCGCATTAATTGTTTTCAGTTGGGTAACTGGGCACAGTAATTATGGTGATATTGTCACTTAAATTTACAGTCCACAAATTAGACAGGACTAGCCATAACATTTTAATTATTTGTTTTAATCTGTTTTGCATACACACAGCAGCAGGCCAAAGTATAGGACTTGTTATCCTATCATAGTTCTAGATTTTAGAAAGTTAATTATAGCACTCAGTGCCTGCATGCTAACACCACAAAAAAAAACGTTAAGATCTTAGATCTCTATAATGTCGCCAGCCAAATATGCTATAATTTTTGACCTGACAAAAATCGACACGATCACATAACTAATATGATGTGTGTGTAACTTTTCTGATGTGTACTTTTACTTCTATTGCAACTACTACGGTAACATAGGTGCCGATCGTTTCGAAAAATGCTATGTTTTTTTTATTACAACACTTCCTGAAAAATGCTTGACCCAGAGAAATGCAACACATGGCAGGAGAGTTAAGTTCTGGCCCTGTAGGGGTTACCCAAGATAAAAGAAGGCCTGAAACATTACTCACTCTTGAATATTTCCATACACCCTCACCTATTTCTCTGAAGCCATTGCAGTGACTTCACAGTCCCATAAAAATAATAATGTTAGAAGAGTGATAAGGATTTTTTTTTATCTCTATAGTGACATAGAATAATGACACGTGTCGATAAGATTTTGCTGGTTACACATCAACTAGGCTGCTCTATTTTTTTGCATATCACATCAATAACTTGCTGTTTTTCTATGCGCAAACCCTTTATCAACACCAGCGCTGTTGATTTTGAAACTCATCAAGAATGTTGTTGTCTCCGGTCAGATTGACCTAGAAAGATAGGAAAAGACCTCACTGGTTTCATTGATTCACAGTTATTGTGTCGCTGTCCTAGACACTATTCTTCCAGCTGTTATTTCTAAAAGAGGTAAATATTTCCTTTTGCCATTGAAGCCCTGTTCCATGGATTAATGCAGAATCCCAGGCATGCCGCCATAGTTTAGTCGGTGCAGTGCATGGGGAACGTCAGGAATGCATTGACTATGTGTTTGCTGTATATTTGAAAGGTCACACCACATTCCATACATGGCTGCTTCCGTTGTCACCCCAATAGGAATGAACAACAAAGACATTTTTGATGTTTCAAAGTGTCTGGACAGCAACGCGCCCTAAAAGGAACCATTAGCGGTGAACAGAAAACAATACAAAAGCAGAAACATAAACTGATATATTTGTATGAGCGTATAATCAGCTGCAACTAGTAACAGTCACGTTAGCTCAGCTCATTGCAGAAATAAATTCTGTTCATTTCATACTTTAATTGCACTGAAATATGTAAGAAAATATGTGAATAACAGGAATAAAATAAAGAAAATGTTACCTTAAATATCTTATCTGATCATTTTACTGTCTAATAATTTTCCTATATACAAAGTTGAGACCCTTGAAAGTTTCTGCACTTGAGGACATCATCTGAGCTGATTGAGGTTAAGACTGGCAGTCATCTGTGGGTTTTACAGTTAAAACACAGGCCTTACTAAATCCCTGACTGACTGTAGTGTGTATAAGTAACCTTATCATACCATCACTGAAGTAGATGATGTCAGATCTAAAAAAGAATGCAGCCTGCCTGCTTTTCCTGGAACATAGTTGGAGATTACTGGAATACACCACATCACAACAGAGTTGCATTTCCCAACAGAGTGACACACCTTGGACAAGACAGACCCTGAAAGACTGTTGAAATGCAACCTCTGCAAGTAGCTTATACTAATAGTATACGGAATAAAGGAAATTGAATCCATTCCCCAGAAAAAGATTTTGACAGGTAGGATCCTAATTTCTATGCACCAGCTCTCAGTAAAGCAGTAATAATGCTGAATAGATCTGCATCTCTGTATGAAAGAGAGGGGTCTCTCCACCCCTAAACTGCCTATTTGCCACTTATCTCTGTCAAACTCAGCTGTTACATGAATTGTTCTGGTTGCTGCCTCTCTGTTGATGGGATGGAGTTGAAGGCATTGTGAAACATGAGCCCTGTACATGCAGCTTGTAGAGCTGCTGCATCTACCTAACTGAACAAGATGCAATGTCAATATGCAAATGGATTCAGCTGCTGGCCTCTTTGATTGACAGCAGACCCGTGCAGCTGTAGGGGGTTTGCTAGGCTTCAAACTCAACATAATCTGAGTCCCTAAACTGGACCTCTGGAGATATTTTGTGTTAGTGCGTTTTAAAGCAACTTGCCTTAAGTTGTACTAAAACCAGTGCAAGAGGTCTATGCTCCACTTTTGGTGAGTACAAGTCTAGTATTTAGTTATATTTTGCTAACATTAGTTAATAACTTCGTATTCCAACTTCTGGTCCAAAATGGCTCCAAAAAACCAAGATGGTGATGGCCATAAAGCTAAAATTGAGGCTTTAAAGCGGGGTTTCACACCACAGTGGGTGTGAATATATTATTTAGATGGCAATAACAAAGGCATTACAATATCTAAAGCTGATAGCTTAAAGACATTTGGGTCATTCCATCTCAAATCAGCGTAGGCCTTCTGTTTGACCATCTCCAAATTGCCTAAAAATTTTATGGCCCAAAGTGTGATTACATATAATGATTGCTGTGAAATTTTACCTTCATATATCAAGTACTTTTCAAGATATATTTTTTTGAAAAACGGTCTGTTGACCCACTTCCAGCACTTTGAAATTTGAGGTAATGTTTGAACATGAATATCTCAAAAACTATTACAGATAAAAGCCTGGAATTTTCACTGGCCTTTCTTACCATTGAAATGATTAAGGATCTGTAATCTGGGGCAGATACATTAAAAAATGTCCAAGTATTGGGTAGTTAAAATATGAAAAAAAAAATTAAGCACTCCTGTAAAGTCCTATATTAATAAAAGACTTCACATTGCAAAAGACAGCTAGTAAGAATTTGTGCATAGTATATAGTTATATTTCACAATAATGCAAAAATAAAACACAGAATACTTTTTAACATTAAATTCTTAGTCACAAAAATGAAGAAAATGCTATTTTCATTCAGTTTTCATGCTGGATTGAACAAATATGACAAGCTGTGCCACAAAAACAAAAATATCAGTAGATAGTCCAGATGGTACTCTAATTATAACTTAGAAAATAATTTTGTTAAATATGTGAATATTTTTCATTTTTGAGACATACTCGACCTACCATTTCGAGACCTACTGTCCTGGAAGACTCTAAAAAATTCAGATTAAGTTTAAAATCCACTAAGAGGCATTAAAAACTTAACAAGTACCAAGGTAAAAATTTTTGTACATAAAAATAAACATATTAAAACAATTAAGAGTAATGAAAAGGGATTAGTAGCTAGTTTCACATGAGTAGTCTTGGAAGACCAAGTTGCCGTGTCCACACGGTGCGATCAGTAGTCCGATGCTAACCATAAACCCTTAATCCTAACCCCTAACCACCCACCCAACCCCTAACTCCCTGACTCAACTCTGACCCTAATGCCTCGACTACTACAGGAAAGCAGGGACAAACAGCATGCTGACTGCCGGAATGAATGCTGCAAGAATTGTAATATACTGTACATATGAAAAAGCTACATTGTTGCATTTTTAATAAACCTTAGTATATTTTAAACTTAACCTGAATTTTCAGGCTCTTCCAAGGCAGTGTGTCTCAAAATGGTAGGTAGAGCAGGTCTTGCAAATGAAAAAATGCATATATTTAACAAAAATATTTTCTCAGTTATAACTGGAATACCATATGGGAACTACCGATCACACCGTGTGGACACGGCAACTTGGTCTTGCAAGACTACCCGCATGAAACTAGCTACTAATCCCTTTTTCATTACTCTTAATTGTTTTACTATGTTTATTTTATGTACAAAAAATGCCATCTGAATACCATCTGGAAACTCCACAGTTTTGTTCTATTCAGACTAGGCTGATATTTTTGTTTTTGTGGCACAACTTGTCATATTTGCTCAATCCAGCGTGAAAGTTGAATGACAATAGCATTTTCTTCATTTTTGTGACTAAGAATTTCATGTTAAAAAGTATTCTGTGTTTTATTTTTGCATTATTGTAAAATATAACTAGATACCTTTTGGAAATTGTCACTAGTTGACTTTTGCAATGTGAAGTTTTTTTATTAGTATGTGCTCAAATATGGGACTTTACAGGATTGCTTACATTTTTTCATATTTTAACTGGCCAATACTCAAAATAAGGTTTAAAAAGCTTTCTTCCCCCACAAATTATACTTCTACTACAAGCACAAAGTTCCTGATTAACTGGAATTTATGATTGTTTTGTTTGCTGGCAACTCAGGCTTTTCCGGACTGACATACCTTAACTCAACTAAAGCATGAAGCAACCGGAGCCTTAAGGCACGGATTTACCTGTGCTTGAGCCTCCAATGACTAGGGGCCTCATGACGCAATTTTTCTTTTTCTTTTCTGTCTTTTTTTTTTTTTTTTTTTTTTTTTTTTGCCCCCCTTTTTTTTTTTTTTTTTTTTTTTTTTTTTTTTTTTTTTTTTTTTGCATGATTTTTGTAATTTTATTCTGCTTTCTGTGATCTGCCTTCTTGACAGTTCACCCCGGTAAAAAGCTAACTTGTATAGTACAATTCCTGAAAAGCGCCACAAGGTGGAGACTCCTTCCGTTCTATTGTGTTTAGCGAAAGTGAAGGGCTGTACAAATGTATTAATTCTGAAAGTACTGTATTTTATGGTCCTTGTACTGTAGAGCAAAGGTTCAGTGTGGAAGTCTCCATCATGTGTCCAACAAGCTAACCCAGAGCTGTGATGTGTAAGCTAGCTGCATATTGCTATGTCATCTCTGACAGGCGTTACAGTGCACCCTGATCATTTAATAGCATATGTTTTCCCCACCTGTTTGTTCTCTAAAGTTGTTTGTTTATATTGGCAGTTGCTGGTTGTTGGACTGACTTTTAATCTTCCAGTCTGAAGATTGATATAACTTCCCCAAACAATGTCCAGTTTCTTCTCTGAATGCAATGCACTGAAAACAGTTTGTTCCGGTTCCATGATAAAAAGTTTATTCTGCTGGATTCACCTGACAGAACTTTGTAAGCACATTCTGAACAAGAGTTTCATGTATTTTATAGTTTTCCATCAGCACAAAGTGATCTGCTGCACTAAAGTGAGTCAAACTATACATCAAATCTGAATACTTAACAGACAGCAGAGAAAATGAAGAAGAAAATTGTGAAGAGACTCGAGAAAACAAATTGCAGAAAATAGAAGACAGCTGAACTCTCCATAAAACTGAGAGTAGCTGCAGTTTTAGGTGAATTCATGTCTGAGCAACACTTAACATGGTACAGCCATTTGATTTACTATTCATATAAAGGCATGAATCATGCAGCTTTAACTTCAGAAAGGAGTAAACTCTACTCCAAGCAAAATGTTAAAAGATTTTCTTACTTTGCCTTTAAGAATCTTCATGCATTTAGACACCAAGAAGCAAGTTGATGGCAGTTATTTTGTTTGACTCCTATGACAGTTTTTGAAAAACAAGCATTCTGATATCTCTTACTGGCTTCTCAGTGACTTCTGCTTGATTAAAGATGGTTTGTAGTTCCTTGGTGGCATCCATTTGCATATCTCTCCAGAGGATTATGAGAATTTATACATTCTGAAGGATTCTGAGATGTACTTGCAATTAGTCCAAAAAACAACAGCATGTCACCACCGGGGTAATGCTGATTGGCTGGAAGGCTGAATGACCGCAGCTGTATGGTGACCAATGCATGTGACTGCTGATTCAACAAGCCTGCCGGTAACGATGCTCCTGACACTGATCTATTATTTTGAAATCTTTTCCTTACCAGGGGTAAGGATAAAAAAAAAAATCAACAATAGCGCAAATTTATTTTTGACACTGTCCCAAAGTGGCAGCAGACAGCTACAACAGAAAGACATGCATCTGCAAAGCACCAACACATGTGCTTCTCCCTGTAAACTGGGCCATAGCCTGGTACATGAGTGGGCCCTGTGTGGCAGCAGTGGCCCCTGCCATGCATGAAGAATGACCTGTCAGCGAGCGCACTGGGAAAGACTGGCCCAGTTGTGGATGACTGCTTGAACAGCAGAGAGGGAAGATGAAGGAGAAAGCAGCTCATAATTCCTCTCACAACACTGCTACGGACAGCAAAACATCTGTATCCAACCTCATACCTATTCAGTGAAGTGGAGCAATGACAGATCACTGACAACATCACAGGACTGAGGCACCAAATATGAGTTTGTAAGGAACATATGTAGCTACTGAACTTATATTTACAAAGATTATTAGAATTTTATGTGAGTTACGCTCCATTGTTCTCTTCTTACATAAGGCAGTCAAACTCTGACATCAGCCACAGCTCTGGGTAAATAAGATAAAAACATTTTACTTCATTGTCTGTCACAATCAGCAGACATTTTCCTTTGACAGAGCTCAACAGGAGAGACCGTATTTCTCCCATATTAGCTTCTCTTCATTGACTCCCTGTTAAATCCAGAACTGAATTTAAAATTCTTCTCCTCACATACAAAGGCTTACCTGTGGTTCCTAGAGTTTCTAAAAGTAGAACAAGAGGCAGAGCCTTCAGCTTTCAGGCCTCTCACCAACAACGTCCCCAAGTTCTGCTCGTAGTTGGGGTCATTGGTGTTCTCTCTCTGATATTGTTGTGGCCAATTATTTGCTGGCCTGAGTAACATGTGCAGAAATTATTTTTTGTTTGGTGTCTGGGTGTTCAGTTAGTTTCCTGTGAGCCAGTGTTAAAATGTTTTTGGGAGACATTCAAAGTCCTGAGATTCCTCAGCAGGTGGAGGTGCTGCTGGGCCTTCATGTACACAGAGTGCTGGGAAAAAGATAAGATGGTGTCGGCCCTCACCCCAAGGTTTCTAAACGACTGCACTTTTTCTATCAGCTGACAGTCAGTGACGAGAGGCTGGAAGAGCCGGAGTCATGTTCGGTTTGCTTACTGCCTGATGGTGTTCAGGAAGAGCAACGGTGCCAGCCACCAAGGCCAAGTCATCCCTAAGGTCATACCTTAAAAATGTCACTCCTGCTACAGGATGTGTTGTTGGTGTAAACAAAGAGGAGAATGGTGGATCAAACATAACCTTGGGGGAGTCCTTTGGTTAAAATCAACTTAGTGGATTTAAAAACCATTTACAAGCACCAGCTGTGGCCTGTCCTTTAGAAACTCTTAATCCCTGAAATCAGTGTTGGGCTGACCTGCAGCTCACCTAGGCAGTGCAGAAAGGTGTTTATCTTTGTGGTATTAAAAGCAGAAGAGAAGTCCATGTAAATTTCTAGTCTGGGAGTGTGCTGAATTCAAATGTCCAGCAAAAAAAAAAAATGTCCAGCAAAAAAAACCCTAGTTCACCCCGCAGATGAACTAGAGTAGACCCATTCACTTGGACGTCATGCTGGAGAGGTGTTTACAAATTACTCTCTTCATCCATTTACATCATACAGTAATCAGGGCAATTTGCCTAATGTCGTGAAAGTCCTGAGCATGTGTCTTTTGTGGAACTGGGATTATGGCAAGTCCCTCCACAGGCTTAGAATAAAGCCAGAGTCCTGAAAGCCTGAAACAGTCTGATGAAACTCTGGTTTAACTGAGCAGAGCAGTGTTGAGCCAACAAAAGCCTCTGAGCCTGTCAGGGCCAGAGCCTTTTGTAGTGGATTGACTCTGCTCAAAATGGTCACCAACTCTTGATCTGTGGTAGGAGTTTTGCGAGATGGGGCTGGGGAGGGTTGAGCTGGTGGTTGTGCTGTAGCTGTTAAACTGGCTGAAGAAGCCACTGAGCTGCTCTGCAAAGGAGGTGGGGTCTGGGCAGTCAAATACAATGATAAATAGAACCCCCAAAACTGCAATGACTAACTCCTGCCATGCCTACTCTTCATTTCCCAGCCCAATTAACAGCTCTGTTATTACTGTCCCCTATGTGTCTAGAAGCTCTGGTATGGTCAGGTCTGGGTATATACACTACAATGAATTGGGAAAAGTCATAGTGCTTACAGCAAACAGTCTCTCTCACTGTGAAGTCTGTTGGCCACATGCTTCCTTCAATCTCTGTTTAAGCCAATGGTGTTAAACTCATCCAGATGAAAAACTACATCCTCTGAGAGTCACGTCTCTGTGAAACCGAAGACACTGGTTGAGCCTTGTGAGAGCAGAAACTGCTCAGTCAGGCTCTGTAGTGATCAAACATTTGATAGCAGGTTAATATAGTCGGCTGTCCCCTCCTCTAGATTTTTCCTTCCTTTATACTTCTGGTTATGTCCTCAGGGTAAATCCAGAGATTAGTGAAGAGGGATATGAGTGATGGCTCCAGCTGGAAGTGGCACAACTCCAACAGGTAGTCCTGTGGGCCAGCGAGCCTTCCTCGGTTGGTTCTGTTGGTCTTGAGGAGAGTCAATTTATGTGAAGTACTGATAATCACAAGCTAAAAGCACCCTAATTGTAACTGCACAAACAGTTCTAAAGAAAAAAACATCCAATTAGATGCCAGAAAATGTAGAAACGACAGATCAAACAGACTGAGCAGAAGTCACACTGCTGAGGTGGCACCTGCCAGCAGGGAGCAGCTTCACTTGCTGTAACTCCCTCAGAGTGTGTTTAGGAAAAATAAATTCCAGTGAAAATGCTGACATATGGTTGTTGACTTTCTCAGGTGCAGCAGAAACTTATGAGCAGCCATCGTCGTTAAGGCAGCCACCTTAAAATTACTGCCTGAGTACATAATACGAGATTACTGTCTGACAACAGAAACACTGAGAAATGAAAATTAAAAACGATACACAAAAAACATAAACTATGTTGTGAAACTAAATACACTACTGTGGAAAAGTCTTCAGCCACATCTCATTTCTTTATATTTTGCTTCTAACGAGAAGACCTTCTTGTAATTTTTTTAAAGTGGTCTTGAGCAACAACAGTTCTCCAGGATTTCTTAAAGTTTTTCTTTGGACATTGGCTGCTTTTACACTCATTTTCAGTCCAGTCCTTGTACCTGACCACAGAAGAATGTGTTTTTTTGTGTGCATGGTGTGCAGTGTGTCCTTAAAAATTTGAGGAAACTGGACAGGTGGAGGACAAAAGAAGAAGTGGCAAGCCTAAAAAACTATCCACAGCAGATGAACAGTAACAGCAAAGACCTGACACAGGACCTGAGCATCTTGCCCTTCAGTTGATCCATCTACTGTTCACCGAAGCCTGGTTTGGAGCTGCATTTCAGCCAGTGGTGTTGGAGATCTAGTCGAAATAGATGAAATTATAAATGCAGAAAAGTACCATCAAATTTTGATCCATCATGAAATATCTGGAAAGGATGACAATGATCCCAAACACACTGCCAATGCAGTAAAATCATACCTGGATAGAAAAACACACAGTCGAACACTATCAGTCATGGATTGGCCTCCCCAGAGCCCAGACCTCAACATTATTGAAGCAGTGTGAGATCATCTGACAGAGAGCGGAACAAAAGGCAGCCAACATCCAAAGAAGAGCTTTGAATGTCCATAAAGAAGCCTGGAGAACTATTCCTGAAGACTACTTAAAGAAATTACAAGAAAGCTGCTTAAGAGAGTTCAGGCTGTGTTGAAGAATAAAGGTGGTCATACCAAATATTTACTTTCAA
>VUQI01027097.1:0-10135 GCA_015106735.1 Paratilapia polleni
ATTACTTCTAGGCTGGACTATTGTAATTCATTATTATCAGGTTGTTCTAAAAGCTCCCTGAAAAAACTTCAGTTAATCCAGAATGCTGCAGCGAGAGTACTGACGGGGACTAGAAAGAGAGACCATATTTCTCCCATATTAGCTTCTCTTCATTGGGTACCTGTTAAATCTAGAATCAAATGTAAAATCCTTCTCCTCACATACAAAGTCTTAAAAAATCAGGCCCCATCATATCTTAAAGACCTCATAGTACCATACTATCCCAATAGAGCACTTCGCTCTCAGACTGCAGGCTTACTCGTAGTTTCTAGGGTATTTAAAAGTAGAATGGGAGGAAGAGCCTTCAGCTTTCAGGCCCCTCTCCTATGGAACCAGCTCCCAGTTTGGATTCAGGAGACAGACACCCTCTCTACTTTTAAGATTAGGCTTAAAACTTTCCTTTTTGATAGAGTTTATAGTTAGGGCTGGATCAGGTGACCCTGAACCATCCCTTAGTTATGCTGTAATAGGCCTAGGCTGCTGGGCCCTTCCAAGACAATCAAGTTGGTTGTAGTTACAGTTTGGTCAGAATGAGGCTATGTTGACATGTACATGGAAATGCTTTTTAAACAAGGATTTTTCCACTTTATTTTTGAAAAATATATCTGTGTGCATGAAAGCGCAAAAACAATGTCAAGCACTGTCAAGGACATTCCAAAGCAACAGCTGGCAAGATAATCCTAACCAAATAGAAATGTTGGCCAATCAGAAGCCTACAAAGTATCACAGTCTGATGTCAAAAAAGGAGATAACGATGCACACTTTTCAGGTTGGAAGACAAAATGTCCATTGTTGTTGTAAACGCAAAAACTGAGTTTCCGAAAATCTTCACCCTGGCAGGAGTTTTTCAGAAGTTCCATTTTCAGTGACCTAAAATGCTGTTTACATGTGGATGAAAGGCCAAAATGTGAAGAAGCTACATTTACCAAAATATTTGTGTATGTGTGGACAGGGCCTGAAGTCAGATGCAGCTATGTCACAGGTTTCTGTGGTTGGACTTTTGAACTCTCTCACAGAGTTAGCACTAGTGGACTATCTTAACCTTCACCTGAGTGCAGATAATATAAACTGTATGCTTTAGTTGTAGGGTGGAGAATCCTCAAATCACATAACAGTATGTGTGAAAAATAATAAATTACAACAAGAACATTTTTCAAACAGTTTATTAACTTTTGCAAAATTATGAACAGGCATCGGCGCAGTCATACTGTCCTATACCGTGGCAGTCTCAGGCACAGGAATATCACCAGTAAAAGCTGAAAGCTTTTTGGTCAAAAACAATGCAACAGCAAACTGCTGGGTTTTTTAAAAACAAAACAAACAAACAAAAAAAGTCATTTTAAAGATGAAATATTCACAATGTTTTTTTCCTGGTTTGTCATAGCGGGTCCTGAAAAGCAAATCTACAACACATACAGTTTTGCAGTTGTGGTCAGAAGTTTACATATACATGGGCATGAATTTCATGGTAATTTTCTGGAATGGCCTTCACAAAGCCCTGACTTCTGCCCAAAATTTGTGGACTGTGCTTAAAAGCCGGATCCATGCCAGGAAACCAACCAAATAAAATGAACTCTACCAATTCTGCCAAGAAAAGTTGTCAAATATCCAGCCAGAATTATGCCAGAAGCATGTTGATGGCTCCCAAAAGGGTCTGGGTGAGGTACACCTTGCTAAGGGACATTTAACCAAATATTAGTGGGGGTGTATGTATACTTTTGACCCTGTGTGGATTAGAGAAAATCCAAAATAAATTCAAACTTGTGCACCCAATTCTTGTTTTTTTTAAGTCATTAAAGATGTATGCTGTACAATCAATCCCTGGAAAAAGAACAGTTCAAAGAAATCATTAAAAGCCCCAAATTACCATGACATTTCACCCCGCCAGTTAATTTAAACAGCAGTTAATCTCGCATACTGCATGCACCAGGTTAAAAAATCAAGATGTCCATGACAACCATCTTATGCTTGCTTTTGTCGCCCTCGCAAATGGTGGCAAGTGCCAAAAGTGCTGGTGCACGCAGCACTTTGGTGTCATTTTTGCTTGTCGTGCACCTTGATTTTTGGAAGCTGGTGAGTACAGCGCAGCATAATAAGCAATGTTCTTTAAATACAATTGCTTTACTAAAGTATATTTTAGGTCTAATTGGAAATCATTCCAAAACAATGTGCACGTCAAATAAATAAAGGTTTTACATGGCTATGGTTAAAGAGCATTTGTCTTCTGTATCAGGGATGCATTTACGAATACCAAATTTAATGGGTAATGTCTATGTATAATTTTGAATAGTGCTGCAGGGCACAGTAAGAACGTAATTTCATATTCCACCATCAAGAGCTTGTTGTGTCCACATGTTAAACTGGCATTAGTGTTCTTGGGGTGAGTGAGTTTCTTACGAAGGTGTTGAACTTTCTGTCCAAGATGGAAATGCCATCAGCAGTGGTGCTGTTTCTGTAAAAAAGCTTTTAATTGATGTAAAGTGGGGAGCCACTTCTGGGCTCATGTGGTTTAATCATAAGCGCTGTCTTGAGTCACAGAGTAAAAGATGGACACAGCTTCAGGGTCAGAAAAATGAAGCCAATGCAGAAGTTCCTTAAACCTGCATTCTATCTGAAGACCACCAGATGCCAATAGCTGTGGTTGCAAAAAGACTTCCGGTCCCATGGCAAAATGGTCTATGTTTTCCCATAGACCATTTTGGTTTCTTCAGCTTTCTGTTTTGACTTCTTTAAATACTTCCCTGCTAATTTTATCAGCTTAGTCACTCATTTTGAGTCATATTGAAATAAAAATAAGTCCATTTTGTAAATCTTGCTCATACTATGTTTCAAAATTATTATCTGTGGTGTGAAATATGAAATCCACAGTCACAAGTGTATTGGCAGTGTTGCATTTCACGTGTGACTAGGATTTTATTTATTTAATTATTTTATTTTTATTTTTATTTTTTATTTTATTTATTTATTTTGGAAGGGCAAGTGTCTAAAAACTGTGATTTTCTATCAAAATAACATATGAACAGATTATTTTACAGATAGTTTAAAAGACTAGCTAATTAGTGTTAAAAGACAAAGGTTAACACTAATTTATTTGAATGCTTTAACATGCTTTAATTAATAGAAGGCAACTAAACTGGACTGTTATATGGTCAGTATGTGAAAGTATGGTTATTTTTTTTGTTTTGGTTCCCTTCATAGGTCTTATGGTGCGTTCATGTTGTGGTCAGAGCATGTTTACGGAGCCACACCATCTTGTATTTGCTCATTAACAAAACCCATTCACTCATAACAAAATAATTTAAAGACATTTTTGCAGTCACGTGACTGCTAACCACGTGACATTAACTTGTTCACCATTTTCAACGTGAGTAAGTACAGGGTCAAGAGAATAAGGCCCCAGTCACACAGGCTTAGAGACTGGTCTGTGACAATCTGGCAACTACCGGTCATGAGGGAAAAATGTGTATTCCCGGACCAGTTGGCCAGTGGTTGGTGGAGGTGGATGACAGTTGCTATGAAATCGTTTGCTAAAGCCCCAGTCACACAGTGGACACATGCCGACTTGTCTGCAAACACTCACCAGTTTCTCTCAGCGGTAGTTAAACTGTGAAAAGTGTGACATAAACCAGACACAGAGACCATTTACCTTCAAAGTTGTGCTTTTTGAAATGTGTTGGATGTAGCACTGTGGCATGACTTTTACTTTGAAGGCGAACAGTGTACGTTTCCAGGTTGTGTCGCATTTTTTCAAGTTTTACTACCCCTTGACTAGTGGTTACATATAAGATAAAAGTGGGAATAAACATCCCATTGGTGTATAGTAAAACCCCCATGGGTGATTCATAATTAAAACATTTACATTTAGCATATACAGATATGTTCTTCTGTCCTTGGTTTTGAATTGTAGAAAATAATACTATCAAAGGTAGTAGAGACAGGTAGTTTAGCATTTTGCAGCCCATGTTCATGGTTATATCATATATCATATAATACCACAGGTGTTTCCAGGTAATTATTGTACCTCTTGATGTTTGGTTTATCTGTTATTACTATGACATCAAATAGAAATAAGTAGTTTAGCATTTTGCAGCCCTAATTCGTGATTATTACACATAAATTATTACGAGTGTTTCCTGTTATGAAGTCACAGCATTAAACACATTTTTTACATTATTGCCAAAAGGGACTGAGACAAACATAATTTCAGCAAAATGGTATATTGGTATAAAATGGTAATGACCAATTTTTTCAAAATTCTAAAATGTAAAACCTATTATCTCATATTACCTATTACATTACCTTATAAATCATTGTCACCATATTACCATTTTTATTCAACTATTAGACAGGCATTATAATTTTTTGTTAGCAGGTAAATATTACCAAAATATTACTATACTTATACTAAATGATACATATGTTTCCCCATTATTACCCTTTGTGTCTGGCCCCTTATTACCCTGTTACATAAATTCCATTTGAAATTTTACCAGCTATAATCATGTTAATGCATAGTTATTACTTATTACTGAGGTAATTACATACAAATTTCTTAAATAGTCACTTTTTATTATCAATTTGTTACCCCACTAAAAATTGTTACCATGTTATTACCAAGTTGCAATCTAAAGTGATGCCACAATGACTATCGCTTTTAGCAATAACATTAAAAGTAATGTAATTGTTAAAAACAATTATGTTAAAAAAACAATTACAAAACCTGACATGAAAAAGCTTGCATAGAGATGAAACTTTATTTTAGTAGAGGAGTGCTTACAAATATTTATATAATAAAGTTAAGTAGACTGTACAGAAATAATGGCTGGCTGTCAGATGTGAGGCTGCCGCTTAAGGCTCAAAACTTTGGTACATTCTGGCCAGACAAACAAGTGAGGGAACTGACATAATTGTTTTCATTATGAGAAGTATTTGAAGTGAAGTGAATTTGCACATGAAACTTTACTCAGCTTCCTACCAAATTGTATCTTCATTCTCTAAAAGTGTAAACAAGGAAAACAGTAGGTGCAGGACAAAATCCATTTCAAATATTCAAAGCAGCAGGAGCAGTTCCAATGTACCCCAAATAAATAACTTTGCACAATTTACACTGTTTAATGCCATCTAGCAGAGATAAACTTCTCTGGACAGTAGCAATCTGTATGCTGTAAAATTGGGTATACACCCATGGTGTATACCCAACAGGAAGCCCGTTTTAGTCAGGAACAGAAAAATAGATGAAGTGTTAAGCAAGTTTACACAATGCTCATGTTATAAGAAAATATGTCAGAACTAAACAGTCAAAACTGATGTGACTTTAGACAAAAGTCAAAAATTATAAGAACGTGTCAACATTGAGAAGATAGTAAGTCAATATTACTCCTACTGTTTCAGAAATATGATGCAAGTTATCATTTTGAGATATTATGTCTGTATGATTTAGGGCAATGACAACTTTTCATGCATTCTTTCTGGGTTTCTTTGTAGTCTTGAATTTACTGTCTACATAAAATACACTGAAGGGTGTGTGTGGGGGGGGTTGGAAGTGGCAGTTCAATGCATGCTTACATTCATACATTCATAGTGCAGAGGGGAATGGAAGTGAAGAGGATGGTCATCTCAGGATACAAAAGAGAAAAGACTCACTGTAAGCTCCTTCAAATTGGATTTTATACAGAATGTTCATGCTTTTGTTATGACAGGAGAGTTTTTACTGTTGAATGATTTGAACCTGATCAACAATTAGGAGGTATCTCATGTAAGCGATAGCTCATAACATGAATTAGGTCCCTAGACCATCATTTAGACTTTAAAAAAAAAAAACACAGTTGGAATACATTATTATTTTCATTACTTTTTGTTATCAAAAGTAAATATCACCCCCTGGTAGATGTTCACTGACTGAATGAAAATGAAAATAGAGAATTTAGGCAAGAGATTCTTCCAGACTAAGAATGGAAGAGCAGAGTAACTAGGCTGGACTGAAAAAAGTGAAAGGAAGTGGGAAAGGAGTAAAGGAGTAATGTCCTTAATAAATTTACCTGCAGAAGTAGTATGCAATTTCACCTGGGGACTCTCACTGATCATCTTCTAATGCCACCCTGCCAAGACCCCCATGCCTTACATTTAATTTGTAAAAACTCTGTAAATTTAAATAAATAGGTTTTTCTATACTTTTTTTAGAAGGCTAGTTTCAACAAATGTAAAACAGACCTGGATGAAAACCTGTTTTAAATCAGACAAATATAATACAACCTCAATTCCAAAAAAGTTGGCACGCTGTGTAAATAAAAACAGAATGCATTGATTTGCAAATCTCACAAAACCCATATTTTATTCACAATAGAACATATAAAACATATCAGAAGTTTAAACCGAGACATTTTACTTGAAAAATATTAGCTAATTTTGAATTTGATGGCAGCAACACACCTTAAAAAATTTGGGATGGGGGCAACAAAAGGCTTGAAAAAATAAGTGGCACTAAAAAGAAACAGCTGGAGGAAAATTTTGCAACTAATTAGGTTAATTGGCAACAGGTCAGTAACATGACTGGGTATAAAAAGAGCATCTTAGAGAGGCAGAGTTTCTCAGAAGTAAAGATAAACAGAGCTTCACCAATCTGCAAAAATATGTCTCTACAAATTGTGGACAAATTCAAAATAATGTTTCTCAACATAAAATTGTGAAGACTTTGAATATCTTATCATCTACAGGACATATAAACATCAAAAGATTCAGAGACTCTGGAGAAATATCTATGTGCAAGTGACAAAGCTGAAAATCAATACTGGATGCCTGTGATCTTTGAGCTCTCAGGCAGCACTGCGTTTTAAATAGGCATGATTCTGTCACGGAAATCACTGGATGGGCTCAGGAACACTTCCAGAAATCAGTGTCTATGAACACAGTTTGCTGTGCCATCCACAATGTGAACATGTGATCATGTGAACATGATCCAGAAATACCACTGTCTTCTCTGGACCAAAACTCATTTAAAATGGACTGTTCTGTGATCAGATGACTCGAAATTTGAAATTCTTTTTGGAAAACATGGATGCCGCATCCTCCAGACAAAAGAGAAGAGGGACCATTCGGCTCGTTATCAGCGCTCAGTTCTATAGCCTACATCGCTGATGGTATGGGGGTGCATTAGTGCCTATGGAATTGGCAACTTGCACATCTAGCAAGCCAAGCCAATTAAAGTTTTAGAGCAATATGTGTTCCCATCCAGACTATGTCTTTTCCAGGGAAGGCCTTGCATATTGAAATATGCAGTAACAATGTTACTGCATCTATTACAACAGTATTGATTCATAGTAGAAGAGTCCAGATGCTGAACTGGCCTGCCTGCAGTCCAGACCTTTCACCAATTGAAAACATTTGGCGTATCATGAAACGAAAAATACAACAAAGAAGACCCAGGACTGTCGAGCACCTAGAATCCTATATCGGAAAACAATGGGACAACATTCCTCTCCAAAAAAGTCCAACAACTGGTCTCCTCAGTTCTCAGATGTTTATGGAGTGCTGTTAAAAGAAGAGGGGATGCTACAATGTGGTAAACATGGCCCTGTCCCAACTTTTTTGAGATGTGTTGCTCCCATCAAATTCAAAATGAATTTAATTTAAACTGAGACGTTTTCTCAGTTTAAACATTTGAAATGTTTCCTATGTTCTACTGAGAAATAAAAAATTGGAGATTTGCAAATCATTACATTCTGTTTTTATGTACATTTCACAGTGTCATGACTTTTTTGGAATTGGGGTTGTAAAAGTAAATTGATATGGTTACATGTAACTTAATTTTCTTGTCAATACATTAACTCAGGTAAGAGGTGACCAAATATGTTTTTGCCAGATCTGGTAGAGGAAATCACAATCTACATCATAAAGCTAGTTATATTCTGATCACCACATGCCACTGCCACGTTATTAAAAATGACTTTCTCTTGTAGATAAAAATATTGTAACAACAATACCAAAATTTATGACTACACTCCAAAATTAGCTGCGGGCAAAGTCCACTGGAAAAAAATCCCACAAACTTTACCTAAGGTCTACCTCAGGCTGTCACAAAAGGCTTTCATCAAAGAAATCCACAGTCTACTCAAGTGAAGTTACTACATCAGGCCACAAGGAGACACTGTAGTACAAGTGCATCATGGAAGCTCATAGTTCTGGATGGGCCTTATGGCCCTCTTTTGATGTGTCTCAATCTTTAACCTCCTTGTGTCAGAGTAAAGAAAATCAGGATACCCTCGTCTCTGATTGGTCAGATCTCGCCAGTTCTGATCAGGATCCTAAAGGCAGTGCAGGTTTTCATTTGTTACGTTACACAGGTGAAAGACCATGTTAGTAAGTAGTTGTGAAATGCATGCAGGTGCAGCAAAAAAAGGTTTACCTCTGTACACAAAACATTTCAAGAGGTCAGTTTCTGTAATAAAACAGCCAATTATAAATTTAAACAATAATCACAAATTGGACTTCAGATCCTGATTTTAAACTTCACTATCCCCAGCAGTCCTTCAGGGATAGACTCAGGGTAAGCTGAGTTTTGGCGAGATGAAAATCTCATTCCAGCCCAAAGGTGCTGGTCTCCTCCACAGCAGTCAGCATCTTCTCATACAGCATTGTGAAAGATGGGTACGGTGGTAGGTCCAGCCGGTTGAAGCAGGTATGAGCTCTGCAGAACAGACCACAGACAGTGATGTTCAAGAACAGCATATTGCTTGAACAGAAGCAGCAGTGTGTACCCAGGATGCATTGAAGCACAGTCATAGGTCACCCATAGGTTGGTAGTGTTCAGAGCTCAACCCACAATCACTGTAAGTACATGTAGAAAACCAAAGACAATAATCTAAGACAAATAAGCTTTTAATGTTGCAACTACATTTCTAATGTATAAGACTGTAGTAAGTGCCTGGAAATTCACAGAATTTAAATATTCCAGAAACACAGCTAACTTGGGTGACCCCAACAAACTAAATGTGAGGCAAAGCATTTGGTTGTGTGGGACAATTACCAATTTTATTGCATCTAACGTGAAAAATAAACATACGCAACTATGCAAGTGACAGTTTTGGCATTTAGCATGTGAAAGACAAATATTTTATTTGAATGAAACTTTCGCAACTCCTTTTCCAAGAAAATACAAAAGCATAAAAGAAACCTAAAGTTGGTTCTCATGTGGGACACCTAATGCAAATTGTATGCATCTGTCACAGTATTAAACTTAAATTAGACCTGATGATGCCTGACAGTGAAATGGTGAACAGATTATGCAGACATAGTAGACAGACATACAACTGTGCAGATAATGATGCAAGTTGTTTGCAAATCACTTAAACTGAATATTTAATTGAAAAGATAAAACATCCAATGTTGAACCTAGGAAATTATTTAAGTTTAATACATTTAGGTCTAGTTATATGTGGGCATGGACACATTTTGTTATTATAGCTGTGTACCAAAACATATTCTAGTCAGTTATACATGGGCTACTTATGGGCTCAAAATGCAGACTCTCAGCTTGTATAAGCGAATGAACTAAAATCTTTCAGATATACAGTGGTGTGAAAAAGTGTTTGCCTCCTTCCTGATTTCTTATTTTTTTTTGCATGTTTGTCACACTTAAATGTTTCAGATCAAACAAATTTAAATATTAGACAAAGATAACACAAGTAAACATAAAATGCAGTTTTTAAATGAAGGTTTTTATTATTAAGGGAAACAAAAAATCCAAACTTACATGGCCCTGTGTGAAAAAGTAATTGCCCCCTAAACCTAATAACTGGTTGTGCCACCCTTAGCAGCAACAACTGCAATCAAGCGTTTGTGATAACTGGCAATGAGTCTTTTACAGCACTGTGGAGGAATTTTGGTCCACTCATCTTTGCAGAATTGCTGTAATTCAGCCACATTGGAGGGTTTTCGAGCATGAACCGCCTTTTTAAGGTCATGCCACAGGATCTTTTGGTAGACAGCAGAATTCATGGTTCCATTTACCACAGCAAGTCTTCCAGGTCCTGAAGCAGCAAAACAGCCCCAGACCATCACACTACCACCACCATTTTTTTTACTGTTTGTATGATGTTCC
>VUQI01027099.1:0-10579 GCA_015106735.1 Paratilapia polleni
AGCCTTACATCACCAAGCGCAATGCAAAGTGTCAGATGCAGTGGTGTAAAGCACGCCACCACTGGACTCTAGAGCAGTGGAGACGTGTTCTCTGGAGTGACGAATCACGCTTCTCTATCTGGCAATCCGATGGACGAGTCTGGGTTTGGCGGTTGCCAGGAGAACGGTACTTGTCTGACTGCATTGTACCAAGTGTAAAGTTTGGTGGAACTCTAAGGAACTCTTAATGCTTCAGCATACCAAGACATTTTGGACAATTTCATGCTCCCAACTTTGTGGGAACAGTTTGGGGATGGCCCCTTCCTGTTCCAACATGACTGCGCACCAGTGCACAAAGCAAGGTCCATAAAGACATGGATGAGTGAGTTTGGTGTGGAAGAACTTGACTGGGCTGCACAGAGTCCTGACCTCAACCTGATAGAACACCTTTGGGATGAATTAGAGCGGAGACTGTGAACCAGGCCTTCTCGTCCAACATCAGTGTCTGACCTCACAAATGGGCTTCTGGAAGAATGGTCAAAAATTCCCATAAACACTCCTAAACCTTGTGGAAAGCCTTCCCAGAAGAGTTGAAGCTGTTATAGCTGCAAAGGGTGGGCCGACATCATATTAAAACCTATGGATTAAGAATGGGATGTCACTTAAGTTCATATGCGTGTGAAGGCAGACGAGCAAATACTTTTGGCAATATAGTGTGTATTGTGATAGTAAACAAGAACTAAAAGTGTGATGTAAGCTATTATTATTTTGAATCCACAACTTGTACCTTCCTGTCTAACCTATTTGCACTTTTTAAACACCCCCTCTCACCATCCTGGAAGACTCTCTCCACATTCAGGCCATAGGTGGAGCAGGTCTCATAGTACGTGCAACGCTTCAGGTCATTTGACAACTTTCTGGCCCGTGAGTCGTCAATCACTCTGGGGTTGGCAGCACTGATTGCATCTAACAAAACAGAGCAATACAAGGAACGTTAATCAAACATTTTATTTCATGAATGAAGCCGGCAACATCCTGTATTATTGACACTGTCAACAAATTTCACGAAAAAAGACCCCACAGAAGTCACAAATATATACTTTGCTTTTGAAAACGGATGGACACTGTAATCTTTAATAAATGTTCCCAAATTAAGAGTTAAGGAAGCTATGGTGCCTGTGATCACTGCAGTGAATGTCAGTGTGCAACAGTGTGGCTCATTGGTGTGTTTTACTAATGTCTGAACATCAACTGAGGTCTGCTTTACACAAAAATGAGCTGGTACTGAGATGACAGTAACTAATATGATGCATTCATGATCAGTTTTGGTCTTTTTCTGAGACTTGTTGACATTATGATATAAATTCAACATGCCTGACTTATCTTTTATTAAAGGACAGCATAAGGACATCAAGTACTTACTCTCAACATCAAGTTTCATTATGGAAGAGGCAATAAATAACATTTGTATATACATATCAGATGTAGGGCAAACACCTTGTGTTCCAACGAGGACCATGGGGACCTCTGCTGTGTTCCTGTAGCTGGAAAGGCGCAAGAAATAATTGTAGACTGTCTGGAAGCTGATCTCATCCTCCAGGCTAAAGACGAAAACCACTGCATCCACCCAGGCAGCAAACTGAGGACAGAGCAGAGACAATGTGTTCAAATACAATGAAATAAAGCTGCCAAAAGAACATTTACACAAATTAACTGCTTGCAGTGTAATCACCAATCCCAAAAAGATGTATTTTTTAAACTTTTAATAAGGGCATTGAACATTTTGTGGGAAAACAAGAGGAGACAAATCATTTTTCTGGATCTTTTATGAATACATTTTGCCATTATAATAGGTTACTACATTCTTCTTGTTATTGTACTTTATACATATGTACAGAAGGGGGCAGTGTAGCAACAGTCAAAGGACACTGAAACCTTTTTTAGGCAAAGTACCAGACCAAGATGCAAGGACTGAATGAACAATGACTACTACTGAATCTCTATCTGCTTTTTTTATTCCCACTGCTATCATAAAGTAGGAATCTTTTTATTTGCTGCATCATCTATAGTCATAATTTCTGCATAGTTTATGATCACACATGGGAGAGAGGTTTCCCTACAACAGAGGAAATCAATCGTATTCAACATCCATAGCAGGAAAGAGGATAAGCTGAATCCAGAGTACTAGTAACAGTGACATTCAAGTGACAAACTATTCTCCTGTAATGCCCTGTTCTTTATTCAGCTTTTACGTTTGCCCAGACCCCCACAGGGACTGAATGGCAAATCGAGCCTCCAAACCACAACTGTGCTCAGCCTCCTGCGAGTGGGAACATAATGGAGGCCTTTAATTATGCCAGTAATTATACAGGCAGCTGACAACTGAGCCGCGCTCATTTTTATTCCCTAATCTCACCGAGCGTAATGCAAGCGTAAATCGGAGCTTTGCCAAGCCAGGCATCACTAGCTGCTAAAACAACTGCATGGTAAATTCACCGGAAACACTGAACCCTGTGAATGAAGCTGCAAGCAAGTTTGCGTATATTCTCCAGGGCTGGGTTTTGAGACTTCAGCATTTAATTGAATCCGATTATTACATTTGAATCTTTTCAAATCCCTTATCAAATCTATGTAGGCTTAGCAACAAAAATTATTAATAACATTATATTTAGGAGACAGACTCACTTGAGAGTTGATTAGTTATTCTAGTGGTGCAAAGTAACTGAGTACATTTACTCAATGAATAAAAGGATTTTGTGGCTAGCCCACTTAGGGCCAGTGAGGGTAACCCGTGAACATAACCATATAAGAATTAATTTATTTCTGATCACCAGGCAAATGGCTCCTTTTTCATTTCCCCAGAGAAATATAAAGCCTTTTACCTGCTAAATGAGCCACTGCATTGGTTGCTAACATTGTCCATCTGCTGTTTAATGCTGGGCAGTTAGCATACAGTGGGCTTATCAGAGCTTATGCTAAAAACAGCTGCCTGCTGCAGCTGGAAACCATGCTGGTAAGAACAGAAAAGTGAACCCTAACCTTTAAGTAATGGACTGTAGAACCAAAGTAATCCTGCAGCATAAAACTCTGTGAGTTTGTCATTATGGGTGACCACAAAATATGCATTATAGCAGCTTTAAGTATTTTAATATATCTTACTAAAAATGTATGGAATCTCTGTCTGTTCTTTGCCCGTGTTGCCAACCGATCTGTTTCAAGCTTTTGTGTTGCTGGAGGCCTGAGTAAGTACAGTGGTGAGTTTGAGGTTGTTCACATCATTTTTGGGGTCTTCTTCCTGTTGCTAGGCAACAACAAGGCACTGCAGATGATGTCACACTCCTCTGTGACTTCATAAGGATGCCAACAGTTCAGATAAGTTTATAAATAAAGCTTCACTGGCTTTGAATGAGTCGGGACCTTTGAATCTGTTCATTCTATTGATTCGACTCAACCGCCTGGCATTACGGCATGAAACAGCAGTTTCTCATTTGAAAAACCATCTGTCCCATGAGTGCCAATTAGCCAATCAGTGCCATGGGCTGTAGTCAAGCTGTGTGCCGCAATGGGGATATTTTAAATGGCCAATGCACGCTTGTTGTCGGCACCCCTGAGGCATGGCTACAGAAAGTCAAATGGAGGAACAGCCTAAATTCAGGGTTTATGCAAGTGCATAACAGTGTGGTGCCACTGCTATGCATCAAGGTGGACTTGAAATTAAGGTAAATTCAGGGGGGTATGTTGGTCTCTAGTGAATGGTTATTGAAAATCGAATCCTCTCCGCTATGGAACTGGGTTAGAGTAGAGGCATGTCAGGGGAAGAAACAGGGTATAATGAGTAGACAGTTTTGTCAGATATCAGGCTATGGCTGACTGTGAAACCCACCTTTGCTGACACCAACATGCCTGTGATAGCGGGTGCTCCACTAATTAAGTGGATTTACTTGTTATTCTACTACATACTTCTATAAAGTATAAATAATAAAGTAGCAAGACAATGTTCTTTATACTCTACACTTCTAACTTCTTGCTGTACAAATTGAAACTTCTGATTTATAATACATAATTATGAACTGAAATATGAGCGACTAATAAATTCAGACCAAACTATTTTCCAAGCAACTTGAGAACTGGATCATTTTGATAAGTGAATTTTAGTATGAATCATTGACTCTTTGGCTTCACAGAGTTCAGGCTGGGTAAACCAGAGACACCCAATATTAGGCCTAATAAGGTCCTGAAACAGCTGAAAATGGGACCCAACATGGCTCAAGAGTAACTGAGGATAAGAGTCTGATGGCTGAGCTGTCACAACACGAGTGTCACAACATCATTGGCATGTTTTCTTCTGAAGCTCACTTTGAAAATCAACCATTACTCTTCAGATTTCACATACTAATAAGATAATTAGGTGTTGTCCCTTTGACCACAAAAATGATTTCGACTCTGCTTGTGTATTGATCTGTTGTTGTTTTTCGTAGAATACCCGCAGAGTGCTGTCTGCTCCAAACAGTCCTGCAGAGAAGTAATGGTCTGTCTCTAAGCAGTTTCTGTCTGCCTGACAGTTTCTACCTGGCACATCTTGCAGCTTTTGATTAAATTGACATTTTTAAGGATCCTACCTGCAATTCTGGAGGCCCCCCTTCATCTCTGATCAGAAGTAAGTAGCTCTGTCCATCCACCACGATTTCTTTCTTGAAACGTCCACCTAAGGGAAGAGACATTTATTCCAAGTGTTTACTCCACGGCCATTCAATTAATCAAAGTGTAAATTGTCTGTTAGGATGTAAACCAACCACCAGGGGGTTCCCAAGAAGAAAAAGACAGCAGACACATTTCACACTCACATAACCAGAAAAAAAGGAGAATGCAATAAAAAAAAAAAAAAAAAGGAGAAATCAATCAAAATGTATGGCTCTTAAAAGTTTGCTGATATGCATATGAGTTTAAGTGCAGCTTCTCAATTTAGACCTGCTGAACACGGTGTTGTCTGGATCACATGCTGACAGGAAACCAGGTCTCTCTGGAGCCAATTATGTGGGCGAGAAATTGCCATTTAGCGTGTCGAATGCACAGCTGCTGAGGGAACCAGTTCAGTGCCACTATCACTGCACTGCCACAAGTCAAGAAAAGGCCCAACTTTCACTTCACAAACACTCTCTGGCTTTTCATAATTCATTTTTAGAAAAGATAATAAAGGAATGGAAAGGAAGCGATGTTGGATAAAATCAGAGTCCAATAAACATGTCGTTATTCTGAACTGGTGTGCTTCAGTTCACAGCATGTCCACAGGATACTAGTGGAAAGCGAAAATGTCGCACCCGTACAGCCTTGAGTTTCTCTCCCCTTCTCTTCATTTCTTTTGTAACCCAAATAGATTTTCCTTGCCGTTAGCAAAGCTGGCTGCAGATAAAGACTACACCAATGGGAGAACCATGCTGTAAATTAGATTTTGCATATCATTTGAATGGTTTGCGATCCTGTGGAGATTAAAAACATTCAAATGAGAAAGTTGCGAGGCTAGAAATGTCCCTGGGAGAGAAAACGGTGTCTTATGAATACGAAAATATGCCAAAAGCCATTTCGCAAAACTGAATAATGCACACATTTGAAAAGGTCTAGGAATGATCATGAAATGTATCCCAAAAAATTATGTTGAAGGCAGCTGATGTGCACTGAGAATAAAAGTGCACTTTCTAAAGAATTTTAGAAGCTAAGATGACTGAATAACAGCAAATCGGGGATCTCCCAGCCTTTTGCACGGGCTCTCAAGCCCTGCTGGATGCTGGTTGCATAACACAGAGAGAGAGAGAGATTCATAAACCACCAGTCAGCTTTTTATTTATTTATATTTTTCTACTGAAGTCACAGTGCTTTGCAGATTCAGACAAAGGAGTGAGAAACTCTGTGTCTGTATGTTTGAATCCTGATTGAATCAGAGCAAACCAAAGATTTATCAGAGAAAAGGGTTTGTATGGAAGCTGGCAACATGTACATATGCCAGAATGGATTATGGGAGAGACTCTCACAAACCAGTATCTGTAATGAAAGCATACGGCTCCGGAGAAAACATGGATGGAAATTTGAAGTAAACATCTCAGTTACATAATCATCCAGAATGCTGTTGTCTTTATTTAGAGCCAGAAAAAGCCAATGCTGTGAATAAATGAGGCAGACTACCACACTCTTTTTCTGGCATGATGAAGACTAATTATGAATAATATGAATTTGTGTTCAACCTCTCATGAAAACAGGCGACCTCGCATACAGCCTACTGAGAGACGGTAAGTTGGTAGGCATGGTTAACACGCAGTAAGCATACTCGGCTTACACGGAGGCTTAGACCTTGACACAGAGCCACAATCCAACGGAGCTCCATCCGGTGTTGCCATAGTAACACACCCCAGTACCTTTTTTCAGATATCATAGCAAAAGCCCAGGAACAAAACAGTGAAGAAACAGCCACGGATGAACCTTCCTCCGCTGGGTGATGCTTCTCTGCAATGTAAATACTCGGTCTGGAGTAAACCCAGTGTTAAAGAACATAAGAGACAAAGACAGCCTGGTATTCACGAGACAGGTATGTCGTATGAGAGCAATGATGTAAAGGGGACACGGACATACATGAACCAATATCTTTCCTTGATTACAGCAACAAGGGTCGATCTGTTTTTTTTCCAACATTTCCAGCATTGATTTCTCAAGGACTAATTAAGCTATGAGGATTTTTTTTTCTCCCATGGTGCAGCAAAATGCCAGAAACTAATTATGCGCTTCATGTCTCATCCTCACTATAATTACACTAAAATGAAACACTGCAAACCCCTCAAAGATCATCAGTTAACTCTGGGTTTGCCAACATCTTGGTGGAATTTGTGGAGGACATACTCTTCAGGCCAGAGGGGGGCATTCTTGTTATTTTTTTATGATAAACTATAAAAAAAAAAAATTCCCTTCACATCGATTGCATTAAATGTGTAAAACAGCCTGATTGTGACAAAATCTTTAAATTACAGTGCCACTCTTACCTTCATGTTTTAACAATGAGTAATCTTCACAGCCCCAAATTACCAGAAATGTTATGCTCTGTCATTTTCCCACCATTTCCACTAAAGGGGGAAATGGAACTGAGCTATTTATCAATCTTGGTATGTGGAAGCTTAACAAAATACAACACAAAACATTTTAATGCAAGCTAATTAGAAAAGCACACAAGGAAGCAGGAAACAAACTAACCCTGTTCTTCATCATTTAAATATCTTATTACACTCCTCCAAATATGGTCATCCCTCTGCTCAGTGCAGCAATGCGTGCCGACATGCCTTACTTTCTTCTTGTGAAAAACAAAATGAAACAAATTTGCTTCTTCAGAAACACGTCATACTAACAGGAAGCAGACATACCAGGTTTTCACACATCAACAATAATGTAATGCAAGGCAATGAAAGGCTGTAGCAGTGAGACATCGAGGTCAAAAGAGCCACAGTAAACATGCTGCATTAATCTGCATCGCTCTGATCTTTGTGTTTGGTGTCAAGTTTGCAATCACCTCCTGACCCACACCTCCTTCAGCAGGCTCTTACCTTCAGGCGATTCCTCCTGCACATACGTGCCTGTCAAATACCGATGCACCAAGGCAGACTTCCCACTGGACAGATTTCCCACAATGCCCTGCAAAGCCGAGAGCAAAAAGCTGTGAGATGACGCATGGGCTCAAAGGAACATAATGGTGACCTGACCGAAAAAAGAAAAAAAAAATCCCAACACAAAGGTTTTGAAATTAAGTAGGTACTTTGTGTTGATTTTTTTAAATTTAGTTTCCAAGGTCAAAACTGAGCCTTCAAGCTTAGTCATAAAGGCTTTGCAGGTTTCAGCCCATTATGTGCACACTGTGTGTGGCAGCAACAGCAAAACACTGCAGAAATAAAACCAAATAAAATCTCCTCATAGAGAAATTTGAAATCTTATTTCACTCAAAAAGTTTTAGTTAGGCTGGTAAGTATCAAATCTTAGTTGTATGTTCCACTGAGGTTTTTTGAATTATTCTTTCCACAGATGACATACCATCAGAAGCCAACCGAAAAATCAAAGACTGGCGTGTTGGGCTTGTTTTATTACAAGTATATTTAAATATGTGTATATTTAAGAAGCTAAGTTTAAAAAAAAAAAATTTAAAAAAAGCACTGTATTTAGTGCATTTTGAAAAGACTGTCTACTGTTTTTCCACCGGTACGCAATTTATTTATTCAAAAAATAGAAATTGTTCTTTTGTTAGCGTGGTTTTTTCTACTTTTTTAAAACTCTCAAATTGGTCAAGCTGTAATTACTGCACAAAGTAATGAAACTTTCACATAAAACCTAAAGGTGACTCAGTTTTCACCGTGATGGATTGCTTCTCTGCTAAGTAGATTTTTATTACACACTGGCCTGAAATGAAACCAACTGCTGGCTGGGGGTTAGAAAAATCAAATTAAAAACTTTAGGTGTGCTTAGTAGATAGTTGGCAGTAAAAAACTATAATTTGTTTGTATTTAAGGGGGGAAAAAAGGTCCTTTTATGTTGGCCTTGTGAGTTTGAAACATTATTGTGCAAAGTCCTCTGATATACACCGATTTGGTTGCAGTCTTTCCTGCTCTTCCTGTCCCCATCGTCTAGACCAGACCAAACTGCAGTGCCTTCAGGGTGATGCATGGCTGAGGGTGGGCTGATGATGCCAGCATGTCTGGGAAGAACAAAGGCTGCAACATGCCTCATCTCCTCCCTCTCCTGCTCCTCCTCTACCCACCGTCGCCCTCTTCTTCTTCAGATCATTAGTGGGTGTTAAAGCAGGTATGGTTCTAATTATAGGGAAGTTTGAGGCACAAGAGAAAAGTTGTGTTCAAGGCCTTTTCCTAGCCTAGCCTCTTTATAATTGATGTATATATATGTATACCATGAGGTACCCCAGCAGAATAAGCTATGAATAAGCTCAAAGTTAGCAAAAGTTGTGGCTGTGTGTTGTAAAAGCTATGAGTCAACAAAAATCGACTTTGAATGTTGCCACAGAACCAGTGTTCCTGCTGTTTAACTGTTGGGCTTTGTGACCTGCTGCTATATAGGATTCATGAAATCAAAACGCCGTATCAGCACTACTCCACTACAAGACGATCTTTGTAGATGTTTAGCTCTGATCTGTGATCATCAAAAGATGGTAGTAAAAAAGAATTTGACCACAATTAAGTCACCATCACAAAAAAAAAAAACAATACCAGGGTACAGCTCGCTGTTGTGGCAGATAAATTAGAGGTTTTTTCACATGGTTTTAATCATTTTAATTAATCTGCAGGAATTGTTTTGACCCTTATTATTGTGGTATCAGAAAGGAGAAAAAAAACAGATCTTGCTATCATACTAAAAAGCTTCTGAGAGTTGTGACCAACTTCCTTTCAGCCCGACCTTGTCACTGCACAGTAACTCTGTGAAAGTTTTGAAAAGAATGATTACTATTTTTGCAACACTTAATTTAGTCTTTCCAGGTCCATTTAGCAAACCCCTGTGTGGAAGCTGCCAATTAACACCTTAGAAACATAAAAAGAAACAGATGCATTTAAAGCGTTTGAAGCCAATAAAGCAAGTTTGTCTTTGAGCTCACTGTGGAAGCCCCCCCCCCATTTCATTGAAGTTTTCCCTTCTTCAAGGTGCCACAACAATGAATTCACCTAACATGGAAAAATATTATATCCACTGGGAGAACGGCAGAGTGACGCCTTTCAAGGCTGCTAGTCTTTATGTGGGGAAAAGCATTAAATCATGTGAGGATGTTAGTAGTGTATTTGGCAGCGGCTGTGCGTGTGCTTCACTGGCGGGTGGGAGCAGACCCAGGATGTGTCACTGGCCTAGCCCAAAACTGTCACTCATCTCATGTCCTGCTGCAAACCACCCTGTATCGCCATGCCAACGCATCTCATTAAAAATCACCCACTATGTGCCAGGGAAAAAGTCCAGCCAATTTCTCAAATGTTCCCTCTCATGTGAAATGCAAAACCAGCATTACATGGACAGAACATGCTTTCCCACTGACATTTAAATCTGTTAGTAAGATGAAACCTCTGAGGGCAGATCAACATTGGGACTGTTAGAAATAATAATAAATAAAAAAAAAGTTACTCACCACTTTCAGCTCTGGCACCGATCGACTCAATGTCCATTCCTGGCTGTTGACAAAAGAGTCTAAAAAGAAAAAGACAAATAAAGTATAAATAATAAAGCCAAGGTACTTTCTATTCTATTCATATATATGGCACTGACAGGATTTCCTAATGGTTGAGTTTGTAGAGTCTGCAAAACGTTTTATGATGAATGCTCCATCAGTCAGATCAGACATTTCAGCTTACACTGCGATAAATTACTGTAATATATTTTTAAAGGAATCTTCAGGGTCGTTTGCCCTCGGTTTTTCATTTCCTGCACACATGTTAACCAGAACCACTATGTCAAAGTTCTGTGATGTTTAGTCTAGATTTGTAGAGCCAACTTTAGAGAAAAAGTTGCATAGTTAAGAAGATACAACCACACAAGCAAAAAAAAAAAAAAAAAAAAAAAAAAACTTTTATTTTTTTTTTTT